>JAGFMK010000136.1:0-71747 GCA_021030975.1 Lichenothelia convexa | reverse complement strand
CTCCTTCACCCAGCTCCGCTCCAGAGATCAAAGACCCCCCTCCCTGATTGCTAACTCACACGCCCTGCCCCGCGGTTGCGTTAATAAAATCCGCATTCGGTATCGAGCCCTCCTCGAACAGCCTGCTCGTTCGCGATCCGATTAGCTCCAACCCCATCCACTGCCAAACAAAAACAAGGGGGCCAACTTACGCGACAGTCTGACAGAACGTGTTCGTATTCGCCGCCTCCGGGACGATCGCCACACCATCGACCTATCCACCCACCCAAAGATTAGCATTCATTCCCTTTCTCACACACACGCATCAAAACATATCGACCTAAGATCTCGCTACATAGCTCTCCCCACCCTCATCGTCCTCCAAGAAGACCCTAACCCCAGCAAAGAAAACCCCGCTCAAAACTCACCGCAACCATATTCGTCGCCGCCTTCGTGCTCAAGCTATACAAATACACATTATAGCTATTGCCGACCGTAACCATCGTCTCGTCGCAATTCTCCGTGATCAAGCACCCCTGGTCATAGTTATTAAAAAAGCTATACAACCCCGATCCATAGACGAAGATGTTTTGCGAGTTTTGGATATTCAGCGCGCGCGTCTTGTAGCAGGTGGGTTGGTAGCATTGCGCGAAGGAGGGGTCGGCGTAGGTTGTGGAGGGCGGGAACGGCACGAGGGCGGAGGGGTTGTCTTGGAAATACCTGTTTTGAGGAGGGTTAGTTGAGGGACACTGGATGGATGGGATGGAGGGAGGGAGGGGAGGAGGGATGGGCTTACGCGGTCTCGGACTGGATGGTCGACATGTAGACGTTTGCCGCGTTGACGATGTTGTAGCTGTACAGCGTGCTGTGCTCGAACGCGTTGCCGTAGGCCCAAAAGCCTTTGGTCGACTCGATGAAAAGACCCCGGCCGTTGTAGATGTTGATTTGGCCCTGACCGGTTTGGTCGAGTTCGTGGTCGGCGACCCAGCCCCAGTTGTTCTCCATCAAGAGGGAACCTGACGCAGTGACGTGGAGCAGCATGAACGCGCCGATGCAGCTCGGGCTTGGGGTTGTCGCGCTCGACGGGTTCTTGGCACAAGTCGCGCCTTGCATCTGTGTGCCGGCGCTGCCGCCGATACGCCAATGCACGTCCCACATGCCAGCGGATCCGGGCGTGGTGCCAGCGACGTTCCACTCCATCATGATAGCGCCCGGGGCAGGGCCACGAGTCTCGAAGATGATGTCCGTCATAACGACATCGCCGACGTCTCCTGGCTGACCCACACGAAAGACGGGCTTTGGATTGTTTATATCGGAAAAGGCGGATCCAAGCGCCATAATGAGAGGCCATATTTCTCCGGTGATGGTGATGGACTTGGGCACTTGGATGGTCTGGCTGACTACGTATGCACCATGGTCGAAGTAGATGACCTGGCCAGGCTGCCAAGCGTTGAAAACTTGCTGAATAACGGCGGTGTCGTCCGTCACACCATCCCCTTTGGCGCCAGCCGTCTTCATGGAAATGAATGAGGACGCTGGGATATCGCTCCATTGCGGCTTGGACTTTTCATAGATCTTCCCATTGCTGTCCATAAGAGCGGCCGGCTTTGGCGCAGGGTCGACTCGACGTTGGATCCTAGCAGAATACGCGGAAGGCGTATAGCATGTAAGATTCCCAACGGTCTCTCGCTGCATGACGGTGCTGTATACCCGCCCCTGCAGGAATGATGGAATGACAGAGCCGCCGGGAAGGACTACAGTTCCGTTAGGGTAGGCGATGGCCGTTTGCGCTCCAGTAAAGTCCACATTGTCAACAACCAACGTGCCTCCAGAGACGGGCGTGGTCGTATTGCTCCACGATGTGACTATCCCAGTGGTGACGTTCTTGAAAACGCTATCCTGAAGGATGATTGCACCCACAGTCTGCACACTTCCGCCGTTAGACATGTCGATCCCGATCGGGCAGTTGTTGATCGACAAAGACTTGTATTCCCAATTCCAGCCCCAGTTCTGGTAAATCGCCTTTTGGCAGTAGTTGAAGGTCCAGTTACGCACGGTGAACTGTTGGTTACCCATGAACGCGCCGATGTTGCCGCCGTTGAACACTAAATCTGCACCTGCAAAGTTCCCTGACCCATTGTCCATGAAGATGCCCTGTTGTTTGTTGTTGGTGCCGCCGACGCGCATGTTGAATATGATGTTGTAGAGCGATGTTGCTTGAGCGACCTGCCAATGGATGCCCGCTCCATAATTCGCAGGCATTCCCGTCAAGTCGATGACGAAGTTTCGAACTTGGCGGAAGAAGTTGTTCTGGTTGGTCCACCAATTGGAACCACCTGGGTAGTAGACGTCCGAATCAAGAAGACCGATGCCGAAGAAGTTGGGAAGTCCTTTGATGACGGGTAGGTTGTGAAGGTCCCCGATGAACTGTGTATAGTAGTACATGATGAGGGGCTTGGAAACCATGTACGTCCCTGGAGGGAAGTATATGATGGCCGGAGTGACCGTGCTTGAGTCGCATCCCTTGCCACATCGACCACCGTCAGCGGTTGCGTTATTGATTGCGTCTGTGTCATCCGTCACACCGTCGCCTTTGATAGTCAGCAATTGTACCTCGCCCTGATCTGTATGATCCAACGTACCGAATGCTCCGTAGTCCTTGACGTTACGGAAGACAACATAAGAACTGTTCATGCCGTATGCTGGGAGGCCTTGTCGCTTGACATTCGCAAACCACCAGGTTGATGTTGTAGTTGCCTTTTTCGTGTGATGATGCGCTGCAGGACTGGTGTCCGAACCTCCAAAGAGGCCATGCTTCGCGGAAACCTAAGTAGTAGTCAGTCTACTGTAGGTAGGATATCTATTGACGAGCAACTAACCAAGGAAATTAATATTGAGAAAAGAAGGAGTGGCCTTGCTACCGACACTCGTGAAAAGCCGCCGGTAATCATGATCTTTTACCGACGCCTCGCGTCTTTGAAGACGGATGGCGGACAAGCAGACCAGACTAGTAGATTCTTTTCTTGCAGGTGTTTTTGTGTCTCCTTCCTAAGAAAAAGAGCCGAATAACGCGAAAGAGAACGGACGACCAAATAAGCCCCAGGTCGAGGGGATGTGAAATGAAGATTGCCTATGCAAGTGTGTCGTGGATTGGACGCAGACATGTGGGAGGATATGTTCGCAGGGGGTTTTGTTGATACTTTTGTGCGTGAGGAATGTAGATGGTCCAGCCCAGCATATTTTCCGCGGGGCTCGAGGGTTTGCCTCCAATCACTCATTTTTGCCAAACTGCTCAACATCACAGGTTTTCCAGCACTTAGTAGTGTGAAACTCTCTGCTTCTTAACATGAAGATGCGGGCCGAAAGGTGATGTCGTGAAAACAGATGGGCGTGGAGTGCATGGGACCAGCATGTCGCGCGACGACGCACATGCTGTGAGTACGATTCATGTGTGACTCCTCATAAACACTCATTCTCTAAAGATATGAGCTGTGCTTGCAATCACATCACCAATTTCAAGCATGCTATAGCCCCTACTTGCACGCCGGGGACGCGAAGTCAGCGGCATTCGCGCAAAATCTCTGTTCCGACCCGACGGCACAGCAAGCCATTATTGATGACACTTTGCCCTCACCGCGGGCCGGAGTTAGGGGATCTTCCATAGCATTCATTATTGTTCGCCGTGATGTCCGCTTGTACTTCGTAGCAAGGCTCAGTCCAAAGATTAAGTTCGGAAATTCTAGGTTCATGGATTGGCGTGCGCTAGATCATTCGAGCCCCACCATGGTACATGTGGACAGTCAGGAGTGTGCTTTTCTCGCGGTCGAAATCCAACTTAATCTATCCCATCTTTGGTTGGATGTTGTAATCCCAGCGTCAATGGTAAGCAATAATTAGTGCCGGTGGCTGCTGTCAAGCTACGTACTATTTAATCGTGGCCCCCGCGTCCTGGACCGCAGAAGACCTCACAATATATTGTTGATGACGAAGTTGCTTAATTGTGCTATAGAGGTGAACTTGAGGCTAACACACACAATTGTGGGTCCACGCGAAGTACATATAAAACCCGCTCCCAGAAAGAATGAACGTCTCAAAGAAGCTTGCGAATGAATGGTTCAAGGTTTTAAAGCTTGAGCAGCGGTGAACCCGGCGCTCCTTACAAAAACCGTGGACCCAGTCGACTCCGTTGGCGATTGACAACCTAGTCAAAAAGTGGATGGAATCTCTGCACCTAGGGAGCAATGGGATGATTGCACGAAGGACTTCTTTTTTCCGATTCAAGAGCAGGACTAGGATACTACTGGAGTTATAAAGGGGTGGGGGTTTCTGTATGCGCGACAACACTGTTTGCGCCAAAGCACCTAGAAAATACAAACCTAGCTCCCAAAGGCGGTGGTCATGTCAGGAGCCAAGTCAAGCGTCTCCTAGGAGTTGTAGTCATTTCACAAATCCAAATCTCATTATCCCTAGGCGTGGTGGAGGTGTTATTCTTCGCGTATCGTTCATTTTGCTCGATCGACGCCCTCTCATAGATATTTGTGCCCTGTGGTGCAGCAGTTATCAGCTCGTTGTCAGCGGTCTTTATGATTTGCTGGGCTAAGATAAGGTCTGTTGCTACAATTAGTTAATTGTAACGATCGTGATAGGATGCAGCCCCTATACGCAATCGCAGCGCACCCTGGGCGTCTCGCAGAGTCACAACCAGTACGCCAGGCAACTCCTGCAGCCAAAGCAGTCGCCAAACGGCAAGATACTTCACAGACAACTTCTCGTAGTAAATCATTTCTCTACTTGGCTGCTTTGTTGTGCATTCGGAAATAGATTGCGCTGGTCTGTGCTACGGAAGCTCCGATACGTGATAGCTCAGCGGGAAAGCTCCGAGAGTTGTATAAGAGAGCATTGAGGCCGCAACTGGCTTATTTTCGATAGTCTTACACCAGACTAGAATAGTGATGCTTCACATAAAGGACGTCGAATGTGTGGTATCTGCCAAAGGGTTCAGATCACTATACCCAGAATGGATTAGTGAACCGGTTCTCTTTTTCACAAATGTGACGCGCTAACTACGACGTGGCGGCATGCACTATTGCTTCAAGTGGAAGATGAAGACCCCAGACATAGGCACAGGCATTGGTGGTTAGGCTACCGGCGATTACCGCCACTTCTACCTCCAGCTCGCCTATATCGTCGCCTGCTCCGGCTATGCATTCGTCATGTCTTCTACTCTGGCCTATATAGTAAGCTACATTCCTAACCTCCATCTCCGCGCGTCAGAAGAGGTAGAGCTGCTTGGTATAGATGACGATCAGCTCGAGGAATTTGCCTACCTCTATATTGAAGTACGAAGAGCTATCTGGCATGTACTCCTGCGAAAACTGACTCATATGACGTTGATCCACAGGAACACAGACATGGTGTTGAAGAGCATCAGAATATATTTAAGGAGGGAGAGTCGACCAGCGGGAGTGATGGCCACCACGGCATGCCCACCCAAGGCGACAGGCATGGTACGGCAGCTGAGCAGAGTTAAAGCATGAGAATGGTCAGTGAGCGTGGTGGCGGCTCTGGTTATGTTTGACGCCGAATTGCGAAGCTGAAGGCGGCAGTGAGAGACCAGGGAGCGGGAGTCGACAACGTCTGATGCTTTAGGTGCGACGATACTTGGAAGCGATTGGGCTGAGTTGTGGGAAGGCTTGGACACAAAACCTTTGGAAAGCGCTATCGTGATATGGCTGGCCTCTGTGGTCATAAGGGCTGTTTTGGTGCTTCGCGATAAGATATTCTAGGTGTCCTTCCTACTCACGAGATTGCGTCTTTTAGCACCTTAGGTTTCAATTGCTGCATCACATTGGTCGGCGATGCCGTACACCGTACATAGTACCTAAAACACTCGCGGGAATACCCCGCTTCTCCTTGACCCTCAGTCTCAGAATACTCTGTCTGTAATCGCACCAACATAGCCACATTTCAAGTGATCTTGTTCCGGATTAGGAGATTAAAATCTGCCTTAAGCTCATCCTGCTTCGGGACAAGGGGAATGCTGCCCTGGGCTTACCGGTATTCCTGGAGAGACGACTGGTAATCGTCTACGAATCGCTTCAGCGAGTCCACTTCCTTGTCCAGATGAGCAACCATCTGCTCCGTATCTTTATGGGACGTGGCAGTTGCTGCTGCATTCCGTAGCGTGGTTGCCGCCTCGGTGTAATGAACGGCGCGCAGCAATTCCATGTATTCTTCTTCCTCGCTTTCTGCCCCCATTTTGCCTGACGCAATCAACAAGCCACGATGGCGAAGCTCCTGGCCACGAAGACACACCCACGTGCACACACCAGCACAAATGTCGCGCAAGATGTGTGGTGCAAGGTCGATCAAGGAGTGAGAGCCATTTTCTCGATCTCGAACCAGCTTCATTGTCGACCACTGAGATAGAGCAATCATGTCTTTGACGGCACGGAGGGTCTCATATTTTAGGCGGACAGCGACCATCTCTCCCTCGAGAGTAGTCCGATCGCGAATACCATATCGTGCGACGCAGCTCTCTATCTGCATATAACAGTTGCGTTCAAGAGATCCTACTACAGCGCGCTGCAGCTGCAGGATTTTGCTTGTTTTGATTGGACAGGAGCTCTCATCGCCGTCCACCCATCCCATATCGCTGTTCTCTTCTACGGGCCACAGTAGATACGACGGACAGGCATTTGTGCGCCATTGTTGCAGATTCTGATAGAGTGACTGCAAGTCATCGAATTTGACTCCTCCCTGCCTCCCCTTGTTACAACAAAACACTTGTATGATTCTCCTTGCAACGATGGCCAGGGCCAGGATAGCATCCAGATAGCCACCTGCACGATGTGAGGACAGCACTTCGTTGATCTCGATGTCATCGTTTTGGATTCGAGAGAAGTTTTTACAATCCAGACTGTGGAATGCATCAAGTCCATATACGTGCCAGAAGAGCAGCGTGCGGCGGTCGTCAGCTTTTGCCAGCAACGTCAACGACGATAGAATTTCGGAGCTAGAGTTGTGGATCCGAGCTTGCAGTGTCATCAGGACAAGCGAGTCATGTGTCAAGAAAAGATCTCCTAGCCTTGAATCGATCGGTGGGCTGTGCGCGTCGTCGTATTCAAAGTCAGCCATGAGCGCTAGAGCTTCAAGGTCATCGAGGCGAGTCTCCCCTCGGGTGGCTACCTTGCGCTGGGTTTCGAGGAATATCTCTCTGAACTTGCAGGCAAGTTGTTGCTGTAGCTTCCACTTCCTTTCAGCTGCTGTAAAAGGCATACCACGGCATGCAACCGCAAGTGCCAGGGCAACGCTACAGCGACCATTAATGTAGTCTTGCCAGAATGCGTCTTCAATCAGAACAGGCAGGCAGGGGTTGGCCCAATCAAAATATGCGTGTAGCGCAATGTCAAAGATACTCGATTCAATATTCGCGATCCGACAGGGAGTTTGACAATCGCCATCGTCGGCGCGACTAGGGATCAACATGCTTGCTAGTTGATTTTGAGTCAGTTCACTGAAGTCGTCTGCGGCGGATGCCTGTGTCTGGCCGGACGGAGTAGATTGCTGGCTAGTCCGCTCTAAAAAGTCGTTGTCCCACATGAAAATCTGGTCGAGGAAGGAGATATTGTCAGAACTAAGCTCGAACAAGGACACCGAGGACGGGGGATTGTCTGTGGTGTTGCGATGAGCCGTACTGGCATCGGCTTCTAGTGGTAGCTCGACAGGTACAGAGCTATAGACTAGAGGTGTCGTACCCATTCGATATGGCGACAAGTCAAGTCGACCGGTTGAGGCGCTGTAATTATCGACGTTCAAAGGGCCCACGGTGAGCGTTTGTCGACCATCTTCACTGACATCACTTGCGATCTGTTGTTGTTGCTGGGAGTGGGAGTCCGAGTCTGCGCTGCGGGCCTTGTCCTGTCGCCTTTTGCGAATACGAATATCGTCAGAGTCATCAAGGCTGCATGGCAGTTGACGCAAGGCACACTGTGAGCAATCATCGTGGCGCTCACGTGCCCCCGCCCACCGATCGCACTTGATTTTGCGTCGATAACAGAAGTCGCACGACTTTCGCTCTAGTCCCCGCTTGAGCTGCATTTTGTCTCGTAAGTTTATGAAAAAGTCCCGTGGAGGGTCGTTGTGCGGAGGTTTCATGCTTCTTCAGAGAAGACTACGTAAAGGAATCTTAGCGGTGATTTCGCGGAGACTCTCCGGTGGTTTTGCGGAGATTCTTCGGTGTCTTCGTATAATTTCCGCCCAGAAGTACATCTAACATAGTCAGTGTTCCACAATGGCTTCGCTGTCCAACTCCTTACCTTTGCAATTAGCTCGTTGGAAACAGTACCAGCATGTCTGAGTCTATGTCGCCCAACATTACTGCTTCACTATCTTTCACGCCGCTGCTTGTACCCAACGTCGTCTTTCTTAGCATCTTCGTTGTATTATTATTAGTGCATGCTGTTCTTGCCATTCTTTTCTGGCGCTTCTATGGCTATGCAGTTGGAATGCTAGGGGGTCTCTTGTTGGAGCTTTTGGGATATGTGGCGAAAGTTCAACTCTCACACAACCGACGAAAGAAGGACGCATACATTATGTGAGGACCGTTGTGCATGTGATTGATGCCACCGAACCTATCGACTAACAATGTACTGCAGGTACATCATCGGCCTGACTCTTGGTCCGACCTTCCTCTCATCATCTTTATATCTGGGTGTTAGTGCACTGCAAAGACACCACGGGATTCGCGTTCTCGGACCCATTGGCCCTCGTCTCTTTGCGACCCTCTTTATCCTCGGAGACTTCCTCTGCCTTTGTTTCATCGGCGTGGGAGGCTCGCTCGCAGCGATATATGCTGGTCAGCGTATTGGCGTGGATCTCATGATCGCAGGTCTCGCCACACAAGTCTTATGTACAGCACTATTTTGCTTGCTTCTTACAAGGATATATCGGCGTTTGCATGGGACGAAATCTGCAGGTCTGAGACAATGGTTCATGCTTGGTGAGTGACTCAATCGTCGGTTCCTAAAGCTCCATCGCGACTGACTTGTTCCAGGTCAAGCTATTGCCTCCACCTGCCTATTCATTCGCTGTTGCTGGCGTGTTGCTGAGCTGAGTAGTGGCTTTAATGGTCCACTTGCGTCAAAGGAAGGGGCTTTCATTGCTCTTGACAGCATTCCTATGGTCATCATGTCGCTGCTGCTTACGACTCTTCACCCGAGATTGTGGTTTATGGACCACCCATTGGAGCCTCAATGACTGAGGCTCATCATAGCACGAGGAGAATGATGGAGATCAAGCTGTAAGCACTTGTATATTACATAATAGATTCTCCCTCCATGTACCGAGCTTGTCTACCGTGTCAAGACAGACTTTCGCAAAGGTTGAGTGGTCCACAATCGATGTTGCAAAGCCAAAGCCTCATTGACTGGAGTCAATATATGTGTTGCTCTGCGCCGGAATTGCGTTTACATCAGCACAGAGAAGTGAGAGCAGCCTATTTAGAGACATAGAAGGGCTGGTGCAGCAGCCATAAGTGCATAAGGGGGCCGTCCTAGAGAGAATCACGCGGGCTACCGTTGTGGTCGGCGACGGCGATATCATTGCTACAGGCTTAGTCAGTTTACAAATACTAGAACCCTAATATAGTAAGACTAATATCAATATAATAGCTCCAAGGCTATTTATTACAATGATCTGAACTTGCTGACAGATCTATGGGTTGCAGAGTTTTCCTTCAAGCCTGTGAAAACAATATCAATTTAATACTGGTCAAGCTGATCTTTTCAATCGATCTAGCAATCTTAGACTTCTTTCCTCAATCAATATAATAAGTGATCGAACCAATTCAATACTGATTGAGAAGCACCAGTAATCAATGGGTAGTTGCTAGCGCAATCCCCACGGGAACTAAGGATTCCGCAAGATCTCTACTCCGATCCGACGGCGGGACAAGCCATTGATGACACTTTCTCTCTCTCACCGGCCAGCACAGCGTAGATGCCACGCATGCCTTCCTGAGTACAGTATTACCTTTTACTCCTACTCACTTGTTCTTCATTTTCTACCGTTCTTGCTACACGCATGCTCCTCGATCACAAAGGCACCTCCTCGCCGAGCACTTAACACTACCCATCCAACCCTCCGTACCGCGCAGATCCCAGCAGTAGCACCCATCAGCACCCCATGGCAGAGGTCATCCCCGCCTTCGGCAACGGCGGCGGTGGAATGGGCCAACAAATCCCCCTCGAGCAATGGTTCTTCGAAACCCCCATCTGCACCCGCTACTGGACCACCGCCATCATCGCCACCAGCATCCTCGTCCAATGCCACATCATCTCCCCCCTCCAACTATTCTACAGCACCCGTGCCGTTTTCCTAAAACACCAGTACCACCGGCTCCTAACCTCCTTCCTCTACTTCGGCCCGCTCTCCCTCGACCTGCTCTTCCACGTCTTCTTCCTGCAGCGCTACGCCCGCCTGCTCGAGGAATCCTCCTCCTCCTCTTCCCAGTTCTCTTGGCTGCTGGCCTATGCCGCGACATTCCTCGTCCTCCTTGCTCCCGTGTTTTCGCTGAGTTTTCTGGGCATGGCGCTGAGTAGTAGCTTGGTGTATGTGTGGAGCCGCAGGAACCCGGAGACGAGGCTGAGCTTTATGGGGTTGTTGGTTTTTAGGGCGCCGTACTTGCCGTGGGTGTTGTTGGGGTTTGCGATGTGTTTGCATGGGCAGGTGCCGCGGGATGAGCTTTGTGGGGTTATTGTGGGCCACGGTAGGTTCACCTCTTACCTCACCTTCCCTATGTGTTGTGCTGCAGCAGGATGCGGGGTGTATGCTAAGGTTAAGGGTAAAGGCTGACGTGGAATGTGTGATAGTTTGGTATTTCTTCGCGGATGTGTATCCGCCGCTGCATGGAGGGCACAGGCCGCTGGATCCGCCGCGGTGGTGGGTTAGGCTGTGGGAGGGGAGGATAAGAGATGGAGGGGCGGATACGGGCGCCGCGGGTATTGAGAGGGATCTTGCTGTTGCTGCCGCGGCGCCGGAGGTCCGGTAGCGGGAGTTGCACGGAGGAGGTTTTGATGTTGGTTTTGAGATACCCGTTTGGTTGTGGGATCTGGCGTTTGGAGCGGCATCGTAGGTGGTCTGGGATGGGAGGGCCTTCATGGCGAGGGAATGTGTTGCGCTTTTAGCCGGGAAGGACTAGGCTAGGCAGCATTGGGACCTGAAAGAGTAGACTGTCATACCTTCGCGGTGGTCTCCTGTTGGTCACTCGTAGACGCTTATGCTGTTGCGGTTGTTGCATTTTGGGATTTTGGGATTTTGGGATTTTGGCATTGTATGTCTCACACTTCCAAATCCCTGTAAAGAACGTAACACTCCTTCATGAGGATCTTACTGAAGTCCTTCAAGGGAACTATATCTTATTGCGTGCCTACCGTGTGTCGCTACAGTTTATTCCATGCTGTTGCAGTTTCGTCGCTCCTCGCTTCGTCTCATTACAATTATGCTTTAATTCACCCAAAAAGCAGCTAGTTAATCATACATATACACCATCCTGTGCTTCTCCGAAGTCTATCTTACGCAAGGACCATCTATCTCGAGACTGTAAGCCGCTCGGGTCTCTACGCTAATCCTCAGAATCACTAATCTTCTCCGTAGTATTACTAATAGATAGAATAGATAGATAATAATACCCTGTTTTATTTCCTCCTTAGCAGATGAGTTTGTATTTAGATTATTATAAATATAAGTAATAATAGGTGCCTAGAGGAGTAGATTTGGAGCTGTACCTCACTAATCGCCGGAATATACTAGTGGTGCTCTCCTGACTTATAGTCAAGTCGCTGCCGAACAGCAGGCGCTTCACAAGCCACACGTTAACCCGTATCTCACAGATTCGAGGAGATTTACCGGGCGACTACGGGTTCAACCGGAGCCGGTAGCCAAAGAATTGTGGCCGTTCAAGAACATTCGTTAGACATAAGTTTAATCAACGTCAGGGCTTCACGAGGGCTTTCTATCTTCAGCCCTGCTTCCGTCGACACGGTTGGCGCCGTTTTCTGATTAGATGGCGTCGCGCTGCGGAGGATGATCGTTCTCTTTCTTTTTCTTTTCCCAAGTATCTGATTGGCGAAGTCAACTTTGGGGGTCTCCGTCTCCGTGCTCCTTTAGCCTTTGGGTTTTCGGTTCTTGTGCTTCCCCTCGCGATCACCCCATACAACGCTCATGAAGGTGCTTTGAGTGTTCAACAAACACGTGTCCTAGTATATTGTAAGTAGCTTCGTTTCGACTCTGCAGCCAGTTTCCAAGTTTTAATCAAGAATTCTATCAATGCTAGATAAGTTGTGATTCATTGGATCCCTCTCAGGATATTCGAGATCAGTATCTTTAATTGAACTGAATACTGGCACAGTATTTAGCTCAGTTGACTACCGGTGGGAAGTTTCAGATATATTCAACATACTAATTGCTCAAGGCCTTCCCACGGTTCAGCTACTTGAAGAGGTATATATTTTAAGCAGCTCTCCTGAATCTAGAAGTTGACTAAAGTATAATAAAAAACACGACACCACCCCTTTTAGTTAGCTTGAGCTAACCTCCTAACCTCTTTTAGGTGAATTTCGCCTTGAGGAAGCGGGTGTTAACAGATTTTATTTTGCAATTTGCTCGTTTTAAGATATCACCTTTATTCTTTTAGGTTCGTTACAGACATCATTACAAGTCCCTTATCTATGTCGTTTGGCGAGAGATGAGTTTGTTTTGCAATACGCCAGGGCCCATTTCCAATGTAGTGGCCGTTTATGGACTGATAAGCTCCGACGAGATAGAATCGCTCAACAGTCTCGAAGTCGTGTCGAATGATGGCGTACTCAACCTGCTCGATCTTGCGTTGCAGTACAAATGATGCCTCATTAGGTCGAGAATTGCATTCTTCTGCACGTGTCATCAAAGATAGCCACTCATTGTTCGAAACGCTCGTGCCAAAAACGTGATCGTGTCCGAAACCGCCACGAGTTGCCTTGAGAATCCAGTTGTCCTTGGCTGTAGGATCACCGTAGCATTCTTTAAGCAGCGAATGCCAAGTTGGTGCCTGCGATAGAAAGGCTGGTGAGATGCCCTCTCTCAATGTTGTGGCTTCCTCCATGGTCAGGATCTTGTGCTTTGCAACAAGGTCTCCCATCTCCTCCAAAACAACAGCCAGCATGCGTTTGTCGTGGACAAGAAATATGCTTCGAAAGTCGTTGATACAGCATTGAGACAGTTGGCACAGCATCTCGAAGCTCATAGGTCGATACTCAGGCTGTTTGAGCTCAAGACTAACCTGATGCACTCGCTCGAGCGCTTCACCATCTTGTAGAGCGATATCTGCCGTTTCCTCATCAGTTCCTACTAGACAGTACAAAGTGTTGCCAGATCACTTTGCCAGATCTCGAGGTTTGAGCCTGAAGTAGTCGAAGCTGCGATGGCTTTATAAATCGAGCACGTTGGCCAGTTTTAGCTTGGAAGAACTCTGCAAGAACGTGGACGTCGGCTCCAGGCCATTCATCTTTAACAATATGCAGTGGATGTGAAGGGTCGAACATGGTTATCAGGGCAGACGAAATATCCTGAAAATATCTTAGAATCTACCAGCGCCAAGAATGTTAATAGAGATCGTACCGAAAAATCACAGGTTGGCTGTAACCCAGCTTCAGTTGTTCCAAGCGCCGCATAGCCTCGATTCCCGTGAGCAGAGATGAAGAATCCATTGTAGGGGAACCTCGCATTGATCTCGCACATACGGATTCTCTCACCAGTACAGCCGTTTCCTAGGACAGTCTCCTCGATTAGGTAGTCAGGTCTCCAGCATCCCTGACGAGATGAGAAATCAGGCACCAGAGTCCGCCCAGGACCAGCAATCCACTCCATTTATTAGCTTGCAGTGCGTGTAGATAAGAGTAACATACCTGGAGCACTTGCTCCTCGTGCGCTTCTAATGGCATCCGAGATGGAAAATGGGCTTCCTGGTCAGTATGCCACCGGCTAACAATATTCGTAAGGGCTTTTTTTAAAGCCAACTGGAGCCGCTCGAGGCTTTCGATATGAGATGGCGGCAAATAGAGCGGCGAGGGTGGAAAGCGCATATTGAGCTTCAACGGCCATGATTCAAGTTCAGATTTTAGAGCCTGGCGCAGCATTCGAGATCTCGTCTCCGCTGCTCAACAGTAGCAGACGCTGCAGGGACAATGTTGCCAGTCCTGGCAGTGAGTGAGAGCGAGATTTGCTGTATCTTTGAACCTTGGTCCATAGTACTACGAATTAGATTAATATACCCCAGTGAAAAAGAGTACAGTCGTATCGTGGCCGCCGGAAGAACACTTTCTGCCGATTGGGTAAACTCCTCCGCCGTTTCAGCTACATACTCTACTACTGTAGTTATTGGGCAACCGTCTAAGAACTTTTCAAGGCCCAACTTCCAGTTGATGTTCTGCATAAGCGGCGCCATGCCCCGCTGCAGGAGGAAATCGGAAATTGGACGAGCATCTTCATTCTCACCGCCGTGGTAAATCTCTCTACCCTCTTCACTCGTCTTACATCTTTCCTGGCTCCTAAAATCTACCACACTTCGTGACCGCATACCCAATGGCTGCTCAGACTATCGCTTTCTTTGGCGCGACCGGTGGCTGCGCAGGCTCCTGTCTCGCATTCACTCTCGCCGCTGGCTTTCAGGCTACTGCGCTTGTTCGAACACCCTCGAAGCTCACATATCAGCTTGCGGCACGAGGCATCTCACAAGAAGTTATGAACAAGCAGCTCAGCATCGTACAAGGCAGCGTCAAAGACGTCCACGCTGTCAAACAAACACTCAGTCCAAGGGAACGGATGGTGGACCAAATCGTTAGCGGAATCGGTATGTGACCTCTAGACCATCGCTGGAAGAGGGCCATCCTAAATGTACACAGCAGGTGGTATCCCAAAGCTTCAGCTCAGCCTCATCCATCCCCTCGTCCTAACCGATCCCAAAATTTGTCAAGACGCAATAACTACCATCTTCTCCGCCCTCAAAGAGCTGGCGCCTACCGAATTACCCTTGCTTGCTATCGTTTCATCCTGTGGTGTGGACCTTACAAAGAGTCGAGATTACCCTCTGCTCGGCTGGCCTCTCTGGGGCTGGGCTGACCACACCAATGCTTGAAGACAAGCGCACGGTCGACGGCTCCGCAATTCTTATGCTTACAGCGTTCGAGATTTTGCTGCTAGGAAGACAATTTGGTGCAGTAATGGATACAATAATGTTAGCAATCGTAGGGAGCTGCTGAAGCGTGTATGAGAAACGACAATACCTGCACTGATCATAGGTGAGGATATAATCAGAAGGCTAGCTGCAATGATGGAACTTTTATTTCATGACCAGAACTAGGCGTTAAAATGATCTCTAATTCGAGGTAGATGCTCAATTCAGCAGACGCAAGGCTTTGATAAGATCTCCAGTTACACCCATAACTATGACCTCGAAGCCAGCACTACTTCTTCGTCAGTATGTCTGTATCGTGAGTATGTATGAATTCAAACCAACCCAGCTCATTGAATTATCAGAGGGTTTGCTCCATACCGCTTCGTGTAGAAGCTGATGATGTTGCTGCTGCCTTTAAGGGCAGCGATGGGATGAGAAAGTGAAAACCTCAAGAGTATATTAGCACCGGCTGTTGGAGGTCACAGACTCGGAGAAGACGGGTACTTATCTAACCCCACCTTGACATCGTTCTTCTCGACGTCTATACTACCCACATATCTAATGGGCTTTTCCTCCTTTTCAGCATCCTGCTTTAAGCTCTCCATCTTCCCATCAAATTCTGGCAGCTTCGCCAAGACTTTATCTCCACTACTAACGCTTTCAAGTTCCTTAGGTATCAGGCTCTCCTCGTGGAAGCTGGTTGGACTCTGTACCCTCAAGCCCACGAGTCGCGCCAATATCGTCAATTTCTGAGCAACATCTAATCCATTCAGATCATCCCTCGGATCTGGTTTTGTATAACCTAGCTCCTTTGCCTTCTTCACCTCTGCGCTGAAGCTCCCACCACCACCGCCCACGGGCATGAAGCTGTTAAACAGGAAGCACATTGTGCCTGAGAAAACGCCCTCTATTCGGCGGACCTCGTCGCCTATTTCCACGAGCTCTTTGAGTGTGCTAATGACCGGTGAACCTGCACCAACGGTGCTCTCATGGAAGCTCGTCAAGGTTATGGTGCATATATTGCTCGAACTGACCGATAGACTTGGCGGAGAAGGTGTGGGATACCACTTTGCGTTTACGAGTATGCTCCGAACGGTCGCGGGTATTGAAGAGGCCGCACCGGATTGAGACGAAAGCGTCATAAAATTCACTATCGGGAAAATTCAAATCAGCTCGGCTTCCTCAGTTCAATTTGCAGTGTCTCTTTCCTTTCGGATTGTGCGGGGTTGGTGGATGCAAGATCTCAACGGGAACGCACCTCTTCAAGAATCCATTCCCATGCGCGTAGATGACCGTGAATTGCTTTGTCATCCGCAATGCTAACATGGTTCGGTTGTATTCGCACCAACGGGCCCGGCGCCTCATGTGCTTCGTGGACTGCCAAATATCTCATTCTACGTCTACATTGGTACAACAACCATAGGTTCGACCAAGCCGCTGGAAAGGGAGCGGGAATGTTGCGGATGGACCAGTTACGGAGGTAAGCAAGTAGGTAGTAAAGGATCGGAAGCGCAAGGAGAGCGTAAAGGGTTATGAAGAAGTCAAGGATCATTATGGAGGATTAAATGGTGCGATATATGTTAAGGTATGTGGACGATCGTAAGTGGGTGAAGGGAGAGAATAGCTGTAAAGAATGGCGAGACATGGTGTTGTATTACCAGCAACCGCCGCACATAAGGAGCTCCGAGGTGTCCTTGTACTCCTATGCGGTAAAGTAAAGTTCTAGAGTGCTGAGAAGTGTGTTGAAATGTGCACAAGTCTATGCGCTGCGCCCGGGACTCGGACTCTCGGCAACTCGCGTTGCGCGAGCTGAAAATAACGCTTGTAAGAACCAACACGCTTCTGCCTACGTGCGCTTCTGTGGATTAAAAGAATCTGTCGGGTATTCCTGACTCCCTTCTCGCGCTGCGTCCTTTCCAAGCAGTATTAAACCCTACCATTGTAACTCTTCGTGAAGATGAGAGCCACCGCGTTCTTGCTCTGCCATGTTATGCTGCACAGCAGCATAGCTGCGATAGTTCGATGGCCTCTGCATGAATTGTATCCGTCGGTGCGTTAGTCTTTAAGAATGTCTCCTAAGCCCCTACGTACCCTGTTTTCTTGACCTGCAGCCTAAGTAGGACCCTCGATTGAGGCCGCTAAGATGGCTCGTTTTCTCCATTACCGTTGCATATCTTGCATGTAGACTGGTGCCGACGTCCGAATATCAAGTTCTCACAAATGCGCAGGAAGCGAACCAAGTATCAGAGCAGAGTGCCTTACAACCTGAGCTCATAAGACCTGAATCCCAGACGTGGCCTACCCAGCACGGGGACGCTCGTATCCCTATCACTGTGAGCTGTCGGCCAAATGTAAGCTTGGATAATCGTATATTGACATTTCGCAGCAAGATTCATCGCTTGTTCTACTATATTTCATCAAGATAGGTATCGGAACTCCGCCTCAGCCATTCCAGGTATTGGTCGATATCGGAGAATCACACACATTTGTTTCTTCCATCGACTGTAATGTTTGCGCACCAGGAGGTACACGCTACAATCCTTCCGAGTCATCAACTTTTCACGCCAATGGTACTGCTATGAAGTTTAAACATTATTGTACGCTCGTCTCTGGACATGTCGCGCAAGATGACTTCCGCTTCGATAGTCTCACTATTAAGGGACAAATGTTCATCAATGCCAATGTTGTTTCACCAGGGTGCTCTTTATATGGATATCAACCCCAGATCCATGGCGTCATTGGTCTCACACCGTCAAGCGCCGGCTCTACTCTAAACATTCCTTCCCCTTTTATGATGATGGTTTCACAGGGTATTTTGGATGAAAATGTCTTCTCTCTCCGCTTGCGAGAGCCGCACGAAATAATGTTTGGCGGGGTTAATCGTAAACTCTTCACCGGCCAATTCATAAATGTGCCCGTCACGAATAAGACATCGTCTTATCTCCTCACAGGACGATGGCAAGCAGAAGCTAATTACCTTGCTGTTGGCTCGGAACCTGGTCTCCGACTAAGCCTTGAAGGCAAAACCGCTTCATTTACCATGGAGGCTGTATGGATATATCTCCCCGTGACCCTTGGGGTAAAACTCCTACGAGATCTCGAGTTTGAGTTTGAAATGTATCTCCCACCTTCAATAGCATGCGACCGGCGCTCTCAACTCCCTCCCTTCACATTCAATTTAGCGGGCTACAATCTGACCTTGATGCCCTCCGACTATACCATGGAATGGCCGTGGGCTGGTGGTACAACTAAATGTTTCGGCGTCTTTCTGTTCGTACCTGATGAAGTCACTGAAATTATCCTGGGATCGGCATTTCTTCGCCCCTTTTACTCAAAATTTGACTGGGACACAAACACCATTGGATGTGAGTTCATTACCAGCAACGGTTCCAGAGAATCTTTTATATGCTAACTACTCTCAGTTGCTAAACTTTCCGAGTAAAACGAATGCGAGATCGATTGCTATATGTTGCTAGTGGATAAGGCGTTCCACTGGACACATCGTTGATATTCTGCACTTGTTCAATAGATACAACTCGACCACTCCCCAATGGAATTTTAACTATCTCCGATAGCATGGAATCAGAAACATGTCGTCACCTCTACTTGCTGACTTACCCCGGTACAGTATCAAGCCTTCTTGTACGGATTCTAGCATTGGATGACCAGCCTAACGTACTCTTCTGTCGATATGGAGGCTACATCTTCCAGCCGTCGATGGGCTTGAGTTATAAGCTAAAAGTCCGGGGTAAGCATATTCAGGAATGGACGTAGGATGAAAGAGACCAGATGAAGGAAAGTTATCAAAACTGCTTCAACGAACTCGAAGAACTCTTTGCTACTGCAAAAGCTAAGGGCAAGACTACATTTATTATAGAGCACTGCAGAGTTATGACTGAGCCAATTGCGGATACTAGATTTCTCTTCGGGCCAGAGAGTGTTAGGGAATCCCCATGGAACGTACAGCACCCGAGCAGCTATGGCTCGGAGATGACACGCTCGCCTCTCAACAATACTCTCTTGCCCGATGAGGTCCTGCGAACATGGCAGCCTACTTTTCTGATCAGACACCCAGCGCTGGCGTTTCCCTCACTGTACCGCAAGTCTATCGAGCTTAAGGGCGAAGGATACGCAACAATAATGAGCGAAGCCGTATTGAAACTTAACATGACCGTATACTGGGTGCGGACGCTGAACGATTTCTACGCACAGCGCCTAAGCGGATCCAACGCTGGGTGTGAACGTGGCGTCACTTGGCCGCTCGTTCTTGACGCGGACGACGTTATAATGAAGCCGGAATTGATTGTCAGATTCTGCGAACTTGTCGGATTGGACTCTACAAAACTGAGGTTCACATGGCGCCGGCTACTGAGGAGGAGTTGAGTAAGAATTTCCCCCTCGCGAGGATAATGGGTTCAACTCTTTTTGCGTCAAGTCGTGTAATGAAAGGTAAGAAGCGGACGCTCTTGATATTGTCGTGGAGGCGAAGAAGTGAAGGGAAGAGTTCGGCGAGCGGGATGGGGAGAGAATGGAGAAGTATGTCAGCGCAGCGATGCCTGATTACGAGTACATGAAGGCGAGAAAACTGAGACCAAAGCTTGCATGAGCGGGCATCGCGGCAACAACAAAGCTGTCGTGAGAAAGAATATTGTCACCATCAGTGTACGTGTACCGCAACGCCAGCTTCCTATTTACGAGTCCATACTTATCCTTGACGTTTTGAGTCTACCTCATCGGCGACAGAGCTAGACGCACAACATTTTTCCATTGTTTTCGGCCGTCCTTCGTTTCGTGCTCCTTACTCCGGTGCATTTGCAACGCTTAATGTTTCCTATTTTTGTAGCGGCTGCACGAGACGCTCGCTTCCTTGTTCTACTTCGTATCAGGGGGGTTATTTGTACAGAGGCGGGCGCACGCCCCACCAAAACTTTTGCCGGCCACTGTATAATTAACCCCCCTGATACGAAGTAAACACCTTTTCTTCTAAGCTGACCTCGAGTTCAAAACTCGCCAACCACACTCCCCATCAGCAACGCCTCCACTTTCGCCCCCTTTTCCATCACCCCGTTCCTAGCAGGAAGACAAAGCAACGCGTTGGCTCCTCTGAAGCTGCCCACCCTCGAACTCCGCTGAAAGCCGGTACTGCTAGCATGTAGCAAGCCGTCCATCCTCGCCGTAACAACCGCGCGGTGATACTCCGGCCTCCTTGCATCAAGCCTAACATCATGCTCCAGAACAACCATAACTCTCAGCAAGCCAGCGGGGCTGATACCAGCAAGTTGGTGCAGCGCCGGCAGGACGAAGAGGTGGAACGTCACGATTGCGGAGGCGGGGTTGCCGGGCAAGGCGAAGATGCTCTTCGGCTGTGAACTTTCGCCGGAGGGGATGGTGGCGAAGGTGGTGGGTTTGCCAGGCTTCATGGCGACGCGCCCGAAGTGGATTGTCCCGCCGAGGGAGCGCTCGATGGCAGGCTTGAGGAGGTCGAGCTCGCCCATGGAGACGCCGCCGCTTGTCACGATGACATCGCATTGCCTTATTGCATTGCTAAGAACCTGTTCCAGGGTGCCCGGTCTGCAGCACAGGCGTTAGTTAGCATGGACCGGGGTGGAGACGGGAAAGTGGGAGATGGGAAGACAAACTTGTCTGATGCGATACCCAGATCCACAACCTCAAAGCCGAGGCCCCGCGCAGCAGTGATAAGCGTCAGCCTATTCGTATCCCTAACCTCGCCCAGTCTTAGCTCGCCTGGCCGTGCATATTCGACAATCTCATCCCCGGTGCTGAGGACGCCGACTATGGGCTTCTTATAGACCGCGACTTCCCAGACACCCACAGACGCAAGAAGGCCTAATTCGCCACCGATCGCGCTTATCCCCTCCCCTTTCCGCATGACCACATCACCAGCTCTCACATCGCTGCCGACTTCGCGGACGTTCTCCCCCGGCTGGATCGCATCCGTGAGGATCTCGACTTCTTTCTCCTCGATCCCGTCATCAGTCATGCTCTTAAGCAACGTATCCTCCACCATGACTACTGCATTCGCTCCCGCTGGCAGGGGCGCGCCGGTCGTGATCCGAGCGATCTGACCGCGCTGCAGCGCGGGTACATCGCCAGGTGTGGCGTGCGAGGAGAACGCCACGGGGAACACACCTTTTGTGCTTGTGGCGTCGTCCCCGCCGGCTATGACTGCGTAGCCATCAACGATGCTGGCGCGGAAGGCGGGTACGGATTCCGCTGCAAGTACGTCTTCGGCGAGGATGGAACCGACGAGGTGCTCGTTTACTGGAGCTCGTGTGATTTGAGGCGGAGGCGTGTGCGAGAGTATGAGCTGCAGGGCTTCCTCGACTGATATCATGGGGTATGGTGAGGATCGGTGTCTTCTTGTAGGCCCTTCGAGTGGGTCGTTTGAGAGAGGATGGGACTCTGGGTTTGTGTGGCTTCTGGGTGCTGCATGGCCACCGTGAGTGTGTCCGTGGCCATGTTCATGATGGTGGTGCTGGTGCTGGTGCCGGTGCCGGTGCTGCTGCTTCCCATGCTGCGTTTCCCCCCGTGCAAGACCCAAGACACCGCTCCCCTCGAGTCCAGCCTCCGCCTCAAGTTTCTCGACTCCACCAGCGTGGAGACCCCTCGAATCCGCACCTGCAGCTTGCACGCAAGCATGAGGCAGCAGTTTCAGCACAGCCTGCAGATTCTCTTTCGCTCCTTTAGGCGAGCCAGGCACAGTGATGATGATAGATTTGTTCCGAACGCCCGCGACGGGTCGTGACATTAATGCAACTAGTTTTCCATGAGACGTGCCTTTCTTGCTTGACGTGCTTAGATGGAGACGCTGAGGGACGTACATGGTGTATGTGCAAGGGACGCGGCCAGCATGCCGTGACTTGATATATATATGATTAATTTTCATAGTATTTCTTTGGTGCTCATACAACGGAACTTACACTAATCCAGAGGCATGCTTGTGTATCAATGGGCTTATCGCCTACCATGGTTCAGCATTACTCCCCCTTTGCGCCATTATACACTACGTGTGGTGAGGGCTTCTGAACACAACCCATACATACCTCAGGCGTAACATCCTTAGGAGTAAACCCCGTCCCTCCACTAGCAACGACGACATTCGTGCACGGCTCCAAATCAGTCCATAACATAACGGCTCGTTGGATCCCCAGTACATCATCTGGCACGATCTTGATGTGCGGGGCTTCCCACCTGCCGCCGCCTTCGTCGCGGAAGACATCTTGCAGCAGGGGTCCTGTTTTGTCTTGTGAGGGATCAGCGGCTGCTGTGTCTGAGACTATTAGGATGGCTGGTTTGAGCTTGAGGATGGGGCTGCTCATGGTAGATGATAATGGCGGCAGAATTGGAGGCTGGCTTGATGTTCCCGATGTTCGCAAGCGAGTATTTTCCAGGGACCAAGGGCCGCGGCCGAGGGGATCTCGAGTAAACGCCAACCAAACAACCAACGTCCAGTAGACGGCTTTTCCAATCTTACAACAACCTACAGAAGCTGTAGGCAAGTCGATCGCAACATCAGTAACCTCTTAATCGCGCTTCCCAACCGAGTGATCTCATTAATCGTTTCGCATAATCCTTGTATTGGATCTCCCTGTTTTCGTCTGAACTAAGGTGCTTCATATCATAACCGCTTTGACAAAAGCCTTGAATATATGAAGTGAGGGTCGAAGACCGACCAAATCCGGATGCAATCAGAAATCGAAGGCCCAAGTAACGCTTGCCTCAACGTAACTTGTTCCTATAGACTGCTGTGCGACACATCTGAAAAAGTATGGCTTACAAACCTGGAAGAATCACTGATGCAGCACATTGAGACGGCAGCTACCTTGTCACCATCTTTAGCCTTCTGTCATAAAAAGCGAGCTGTGCCACTTACTTCAAGCCCCAGCTGCGCTGTACGCATAATAGGATTGCTAACCGGTCCTCAACAAGCTACAACGCGTGGAAGTAAGTACAGAAGACACATAAGAACGGGACCATGGCTTCCTATCATACCTAGGATACCATGGATCACTGTCATGGACTCACAAGGCGGAAGGACCGACCGAGCCGTACGCTCGACATATTGAATCCGATTACCAACATTAACGGGGAGGACCGCGAGCACAATAATCCGCTCTCATCCGGCGTCGATCTCACGGTTTCAATTAAAGGTAGACGAAGAGGCCTCAAAATAGGACATTCAATGGTATTGGTGACGCCCACATATCCATGAGCGAGAGAGTCGCGGCAGCAGAGTTTCGTGAATGGGGATAGCACGTAATCTAATATGGGGCGTGTCAATGGCCGCCGGAAAGATAATGATGCCAATAAGTGGTGATCAACTCTCGAAACATGACTGATCGACGATTAGGGAAGAAAGAGGTAGTGATACTGAAAACGTCAAACGGTGTCCGTAGTAGTGAACGCCGAAGATGATGACTGCTCTTACGGGCCTAACGGACAAGATCTGTCTCAGCATGATGGTATATCGTACGATGATGCCATTCGTGGTCATCACCACAAGCGAAAGCACATTGATTACAACGATGCACAGCCCTGACGGCTCATTTACTGGCTCCCGTTGCGTAGCATTGCCCGAAGTTCCGAGGTGGGCTGTCTGGGGCCTATCGGTCGTCGAGATGCAGTACTCACGTTTCTGGACAACTCGTCGGGAGACAACCCAGGTACGTTGGAGCTGAGAGATTGAATCGCTCTATTTCCAGGACGCTTCTCTCATCTCGCCGCCAAGCGGCTTTGGTTGAGGTTCGTGCAACTGACTGAGATAGCCACGAATAAAGATTGGATTATAAGAGAACACACTGCCCGAGGATGAACAATGTGTGACTTAAATGGTTTGCCATGGATCGGACCGTGATCACTGCTAGAGGACCACTGACTCCTCTCAAGCAAACTAGCTGGCAATGAACAATGCTTGAAAAATCTCCTTTGCTGTTGATGTTCCACTTTTGGCAACTAAAGCCCCTGAAAGGCAGAGCGCTAGCCATCCAGCTTCGTCCTCAAGATAAATTCATATCGCCATGCTATAAATAAAGGCACCACGTAACTCGAAATCATAACTCCTTCAAGAGACATTCATATGTAGAGCTAATCCATACGATGAAGGTAACATTGCAGTATATGATTACGTTTCAGTAATTGTTAAACCTGCAATTTCCGCTTAAGGCAGAGATCATCACCTGGCCTCGTGCTTTATCACCGAAAATACTGCAATCATCGTCAGCATTCCTATGGAGTTCCCGTAGAATACAGCTTAGAACTCGCCGCTGATAATGACGACACGTATATAACATTAAAATGTAGAGAGAATCAATGATGAGGGATCCTCATCATTAGCGTATTCAACAAATCCCACCACTATCCCACGGTGCCAGCGTGACAAAGATCTGAGACAGCATTACCGGAAACGTAAGCCCCAGACGCTGTCCAATTCCAAAGAAATGGATCCGATGCGTCATGGTCAGATCGACTGCTTCGGTGGTGAGTCCCAGTGGCTAGCAGTAATTGCAGTAATAGATACATAAATCCCTATGCGCATGAGCGCGTAATCGATGAATGCTGGTACTCGATACCAGAAGAGTGTGTCAGAAGAATACTATCACAGCTCGTGCAGTCCAAGACTAATGCTCCAACTAAGACTGTGCATTGAGGGTACCCGGTACTCTACACCTTCCCAATCGGAGCCTTACTTCTCATTGCCGATATGGATGAGTCTACAGTCGGTCTAATATGGTGCGTCTCAACCTTAGCTTTTGTACGTTGCTGAATCGGCCTCCAAAGGCGTTTCTGTTTTCGCCGGAGAGGTTTAGCATCAGGTACTCACAGAGGCTTCCAAATTCGCGGTGTGCTTGCTAGTCAGTAGCTGACTGTGTGAATATACACACCCTGCTAGTACGTATACATGGGTATCACTCACGACCTTCATCCCTTACTGTGTCACGAAATATCTGCATTTTGACAAGATGTCCCACCAGTAAAGAAATTTACACCGACTATTGATTATCAAATCTGTCATTCCATGTCCAGCTCCTCAGACGGACCTCTGCTTCCTGTAAGGCTTCGGAAACATCACGGGGGTTGACACCTTTCGAGTTCAGCTCCAAACAGACGGTTTGGGGTCGATCCAGATGGTAAGCTATCTCCAAATCCCCGAAACCTGACGTTACTTTGGTAGCAGCTCGGTTATGTCAAAGAGACCCTTGCCGGGAACTGTGTGTGACATTATTTTGATGAGGGACGCCCTGGCAGTCCAGACTATGCGGGCCGACCAGTTTTCTGGTGGCGTCTCATATAGTGTCGTCCACTTCATAATGAACCTTCCAACTCTTTTGTTTGTGCGGATATGGATGTAGTTTCATCACTCGACGTTACAGCCGGGCCCTATCAAAAATACAGAGACCTCATGCTGTTCATGACGATACAGTCCAAAGGTCTCTTTGCCGAGAATGCGTACAGGTGGGCTTGTTCGTGTGTCTGCCAGTGATTGCATAAATCGTCCCGGTAATAAAATAGTCTCGGAGAGATCTTGCACTGCAGTGTCAGTGTCGGGCTAAGCAGTGTCGGGCTTATCTGTACCCAACCGCTGTCCCAACTGATAGACTCATTTCTCGACTCTTGTGGTCAGAAGCAGAGATCTGCAAACAGCTGATTCGATTCGCGGCTTGTGCTAGGCGAGGCCGCGTCAAAAGGGATTGAAAGTGGTGGACTTCCGGCGCCTGCGGCGCAGCTTGCGACAGAGCTACTTTGCGGTGCTCTTTGCAGAAGTTGTCCTCCGTTATCTTAGGACAGTTTCACATGCTTCATCCCTGACTGCTCACACACCGTCTCCCGCGCTTTTCTTCCGGGCTGCCTCATACGCTACCTCTGAAGCTTCCTTGCGAACTGCGTCCAATTTATCTTCGATGTTGACTTCCGTGCTTGTGGAATGCTGCCTGCCATGCTTTTTCCCAAGGCTCCTTTCGTGCTCCTGCTTATGTCTCCGTATTTGTTGAATGGAACGCTATCTCATTTGCAGCGATATTTTCCTCTATTTTCCTGCCCACTGTATCGCTTCTAAATGGGCTGGCTGAGTGGGAGGAAGTAGGTTAAGACGAGCTTCAACAGCAAGTGTACGAGCTGCTTCTACTCCTTGCTCTAGAGTTCACCTGAATCCTACCAGATAAAGTTCCGACTGCGCTTTCCACTCCACTGCCATCACTGCTGCCTCCCGCGCTGCCTTCTGTGCCGCCTTCCATATTAACGCCCGTGCTGCATCTCGGACGGCTTCCCATAGTCCTGCTTCATAGGTCCTGCTCCTGCAAATCCAATGGCATAAAGTCTAGGCTCAGCCTCTTTGCATGCGTTAATATATCATCATACCTGCTCAAAGAAGAGGATTTGCTTTCGCTTGTTCAAGATTTAAGGTGTTCTTCCTCCTTTCCCGTGTCCCTCGTCTACTTCGTGCCTCGCTTCTTTATCTACTCTTTCCTTGTCTTCCTTGTCTGCTCAACTCAAACTTATTGCACTGCTTAGTGTTTCTAATTTAAGCTCGTTAAAATCGCTTTTAGTCATGCATGCTGTCATGGGCTGTAAGCCGTACTTGCTATAGTCGTTGTCGGCCTCGTGGGCTCGACCGTCACTTGCTTGCTCGTACCGCTTCGGCAGAAGCGGCCAGCTCCTGATAGATCGGATCCTGTCCTTTCGTAAATGCAAATTATGTTGTCTATTCTGAAATCCCAAAGTTTCCCGTGATGTCTAACGACGCCAGTATAGTAGTAGCGCTATAATCCCACCGACACCGACGACGCCACCGACGACGCCGCCTCAGCCGACAATGGCGAAGATGGCAACGCGGAAGATGTGAGTGAAAGAGGGCCAAGCCAGTCAGCAAAGGAAGCTGTTGAAGAAGAAGTCGCGGTTCTTCGAGGAGGAAGCTTGATGACGAGAGGATGGAGCTGGAGAAGGCGAAACGAGCTCACGGATCGCACTGGTGAGCCCACTGGAGGTCGCCTGATGATATTATTCTACTAACCAGCTTATTTCAGACGCCGGTTACAACATAGTACTTAATAGTCCGAAGGCATTGTCGGTCCATAAGACACTCGGGAGTCCGCCAGGCTGTTTTTGCAAACATATATAGTGCAGACCGATTTTCACACTTCAACCATAGATCTTGGATAATGACTCCACCGAGAGCCAGATCTGGGTGACCGCCAGTAAGACGGCGTTACAGCTTCTGTCCAATGATATTCTACAAAGCATAGTACGATTATTAGAGCGTTGACACAAAGTATTAACAGGTTCATCCGGCGGACTTCAGTATACTGGAGATGCGGAGCCCAGTCTAGTAATATCCACAAGAATATAAGGTATATTACAGCGATAAATCTGGACAGACGATCTTCTTTCGTACATGTCAGGGGCCCGCTAGTCCTTTTCCGGATTAAGGACGTGGAGACTTAAGAGGACGTGGAGGATTAAGAGGATGTGAACTGTGGAAAAAACGTGGAAAAAACGTGGAAGCTTCAGCGTTGCCGCTCACACTGCTCCTAACAACTACGCTTGTCACAGAAGGCTCCGAGAGATATCTCGATCGTAGTGCTAGGACCGGTAATCGTGTTGTACCCGTAGGAGAAGGTTAGATCACACCGTCGTTTATGTTAGTAAAAGAGTAGTATGATCTGTGAGGGTCATGTTATATATAGGATATCGTACCATAGAATAAGAACCTAACAAAGGTGGCCGTAATATCTGATAGGAAAGCAACTACCGCGACAGAAATTTTGCCAAATCCAAGAACATGATTTGCAAAGAAAGGAACAAGACCAGGGTATGGAAATCAAGGAGAAAATTCAAGATCATCATCCTCTGAGGACTAATGACCAGATCATCCTTTTACTACTATACCTTTACTTGCCACCTCAACGATAAAGGGATCAATGCTAGGATATTGCAACCTTCTACCGGTTTCTGCTACAAAGCTCAGCCGAACCCATATACTCTTCCCTTCCCTATCTGAACTGCAAAGATCATTAAGTGTTCTTTTTGCTTGCCTGGGTTTAAGTTAACCCCAGTCTCGCAAATCTAGCAGGGATGCAAAAGATTACTCCAGGATAATATCTCGCAGTCCTTCACCCTCTATCAGATCTGACTGCCGCAGTAATACGTCCAATTCCTTTTCCTCAATATCAATTTCAAGCCGTCCGACTCTTAGGAAATGATCATCTTGACCCGCAGTGCGAATTACAAGTCCGTGCAAGCGCATTCCATATGCTCTGACGGCGCAGTACGCAATCGGGACGTACATCAGCGATCCTATTGAGATGTTATTTTCAAATCCTGTGGCCAGCTGATATGAAGCCCAAGCCATGTAATTCCAGCGGAAGTGTACAGCAGGATCATCGCATACTAGCCATGCACCGTAGATACAGTCGTGGATTGAGCCTTGGAGCTGCTTCTTAGGAAAGAAAAAGGGCGTTTGCATAGCAGACTGGCTGGATAATCCTGCCCTGGATGATAATATGGCTCTGCGGATGGAGCTGGCCAGCAGGGTCGTTGCTGGTACTGAGAATGTGCGTCTCACTGAGTGTTATGAGACTCCGACCACCAGACATCCACATCTGGTCGTCCCAATGCACGGTCTTGTTCAGCGAGGCCCAGCTCTATGATGGTGCAATGTATGTCTGAGGAGCTTCCGAAGCGTTTGGGAAGTCGCCTGCTCCGGCGCCAGTGCGCTCCCACAGCAGCCCAAGTGGGAGATCACTTCGCCAAAGACCAACAATGTATTCGTCCTGCGTCTCCTTTTCC
Organism: Lichenothelia convexa; assembly: GCA_021030975.1. Classification (NCBI taxonomy): domain Eukaryota; kingdom Fungi; phylum Ascomycota; class Dothideomycetes; order Lichenotheliales; family Lichenotheliaceae; genus Lichenothelia; species Lichenothelia convexa. The sequence continues at coordinate 42,754 of JAGFMK010000136.1, read as the reverse complement.
ATGATCTTCGCTAAACCGCCCGAGGCCACCAGCCTGTCGTTTGGATAGGTGAAGTTAAGACGCGAATACATGTTTACAATTGCTCTCCATCCCTCATACACTACTCTTGCCTGACGGTCTGTGGCTGTTGCCCCTCGGTACCTTTCATAACTATCCACTGGACCAGTGCTCAACGAGTCTGCCATATTCCTGCAGCTTTTCGATACAGTCCTTGATAGACCAAAAGTTCATGAAGCGACAGCACCGCGGGATCTCATTCAAATATGTCTCGCAAGACAGGCCTGTTTGGCATTCAAATACAACCTGATCCTTTCCAAAATGCAGCGTGCCTGGAGACAGAATCCGCTCCTGGAAAACCCACCCGCGAGTGTTTAAGACGCCGCCGCGTACATCGGCAAGTATGCCCAAATTATGGACCTGGTATAAAGATGTACGCATTTTTCCAAAGCGGGATTCACCAGACTCCCAATTGGTGTTCACACGGAGAGGTTGATCTTGTTGGTAATACGGTCAAAGAACAAGCCTCTAGAGTAATTTGAAGCGATAGAAGCTGCAATATTGCAATACCAATTATAGTATACGTCTCCCATGGCGCCTGATTGTTTCCGCCAATCTTCAGAAGAATCCTGGACGATGCAGAGTGAATCAATCCAGAGATATCTCACTCCTAGTCCTTGTGTTGCTTCAATGGCGTCACGGAAGGTCTTGGGAAGATTAGCAGTAAACATGGACAAAGTCAGGTTCTTAAGCCTGGCATCCATGAGCTTTGGCAGCTCTCCTTAACCCCAACAGTGACTGAGGGTGACGTAGCGAGCACGTTCAAGTCCGATCGTAAAACGTAGGTAGATGACTCGTCGGTCGACGTCTCCAACATCCAGGATCCGATCCGGAAGTCGACTACATGCGAAACAGTCTGTCCTGCATGTGCAGTGTGTAGTTTCCCAGTTTCGCAGCCAATACCTGATAACGTCCTATGTTTCCGGCGAGCCAGTTGAGGCAGATATTGGTTGAGGCACTACTTCTCTTTCAGACTCTAGACGTTGTCAGCGATATACTTTCCAAATTTAGGAGAGAAAGCTTCAGAAGAACATACCCTCAACAGGGGTCAGTAGTACGCTCACGTCGGGGGTATCCAATGAATTCGCAGCGGACGAGTGCAGGGATCCCCTAGCCCAGAATCTAAGGAAATCTCCATAACATTGGCACGTAGTCCTGAACTCGTGAGTAGCCGATTCGACAGACGGCGGGGTTGTACAAGACCCGATAATGCCGTCACAGATGATAGTGCAGAGCTGACAGCCGACCTCTTGGGCACTGAGAAGGGCTAAATACGTAGAGTGGTGGGATTTCTCGACGTCCTCTTCTAGATTGCTGCTAAAGATACATGTGCATGCCTTGCACAATACGGCGGTCCCTGCTTGGTCTGTGATCTGGTTACTTAGGCGGGATGCGCCATTCGTGGCCTGTTCCGTTGACGCTGTTCTCTGTGGCGTAGATCTTCGCATTTTGCATAGTAACCTGGACAGTGCTGGGATATGCGGGGACATGATTCGCTTTCCAGCAATCGTGATCAGTATATGCGAAGAGATGAGCCATACTGAGCTGCCTTAGTAAGGATTAAACAACAGTCTTTGACGGTGCGGCTGACAGCGGGGTTAGTCAACACGAACAGCCGCCTTGCTACAGCTCTAGTGGGATACGCCTTCCGCCATAAGCGAAGAGAAGTTGATGCTGTTTTCGTTTGAGCCCATCTGACAAGGTCGATTATTTTAGCATTTTATCGCTCTGTGGCTCCCAGTGGGTGACCATAAGCGTAATCTTGCTGCTGAATTAATTTCAAGCCGGTTTGCCTACCAAAAAGGGCGCTAGTCAGGTGCCCAGCTCTGAACGGACCAGTATTGCTGAAGAACGATAATGTGTCTGCGAACCTCTTCTGTAAGACTCTGACTATTACTATCTTTGGAGCTTTTTGGCCAACACGTGCATGGAAGCTCTTTTGAGAGGCCTCCGAAAGGGCATATTGATTAGGAGGCTGGGATGAGAGGCGAAGCGTGGGAGCTAACCGTGAGGATCTACAGCTGAACCTCACCATGCAGTTTAACTTCGCAAAATCGCCGCGAAACAAGGGCGAAAAAGTTTCAAGTGCCATTCATACCGCTGCTTAAGCTCGACGTGATGACACGTAGGAGGCGCAATCGCTCTCAATTGGACTGGCACAGAATCTAACAATGTTACTTTATCCGGGCATGCCGGGCTAGCCCGAAGAAGACCACGTTTTTGCGGGACATTGTTGGCAAGGACCAGCAAGCTCAGCCAAAGCCACGACATATGCCTTGCCGCACTGGCGAAAGGTGTCGGCATTAGATTCTCATGAGTACAAGCGGGGTCTGCCTTCAACTTTATTACTTCATCTGAGATGAACCGTAAGCAGCTTGAGTAACATTACTGAAGTCAACGCAGTTACTCCGCGTTACCTTGTGGCCTTTGGGTCATAAAGTCAAATACGTTCCAGGAGCCACCCAGCGTCATCTTCTGTGAAGATTCCTGCTCCATCACTCACCCGGAAAGATCGCATCAAACTCACTACCCCAATCCCTCACCATGCTACCCTCCCCCTCATCAAAGATCTCCGCCTTCAACTTCCGCTGCAGCGCCACTTGAGGCTCCGCCGCGCCCGTAAGCTCTCTAGCCTGTACCCACGCCCTGCCCTCTACAGAGTCTTCGTTCCAGATCCAATGGATGTGGACGTAGCCCTCCCTGTGGTGACTGTCCTCCTCGCAGCATTTCAAGAAGAGGGGCCCGACTCGTTCTTGCACCTGATGGTCCTGGCTGGCTGTAGGCAATTGTTCTGTGGAGCGATGACTTGAGCTGACCAGGTCTGCGAACGTCGTATACAGCAGTTTCTGCCCCGTCCATATCAGGATGGCAAAGTTGTCCCGTTTGGCGACTTCCTCAATCTCCTCACCCTGGACGTAGAACCGGAGTTCATGTGTATGTGGACTGCCATCGTTTGGTGACTGTGTCAACGTGAAGATGCGGATCTTGACGACTGGAGTCTCAGGCCTGCAACCGTCAGCGTCTACCCATCACAGTGGGAAGGGACGAGGTAGGTGCTGTTGTACCTCTCCCAGTGAAATGGACTGAAAGCCATGCTGATCAGCATGCGGTCGTATGGATCCCTCTGCTTCCACTCCTCTGCTTCGCGTGCCGACCATGCGCGGTAGGCAAAGTACATCACGTACTCTGCCGGACCTTCCTCCTCTTCTTTTTCAGGCTGGCAAATGTCTCCGTATGTGTGGCGCATGCGTCCTTTGAAAACAAACATCATGTTAGTGATATCGCGCTTTGGGACATTGAGCTGGACCTAGTTACGCACCTATAACGCCGTTCCTGGCCATGTAATCGTTCATGGATAGCGCGACAAGGACTTCGACTGGTACGCGTTTGAATTGCACAGCTCCTTCTACGCCAGATAGACTGCTGGATGTCTCCAGGATTTCTCTCAGGTTGGAGAAGTCGGTGTCCGAGCCTAGTTGCGGGAAGAAGATCAAATCCGCTGAGCTCCCCTGGTCGAAATCTTCTGTCTTGGAGAGGACAGGACCGCGCTGCTTTGCACTCATACACAGTCTGGCTTGCGCCGGACTCAGAGCCAGAGGGCTTGGGTCTTTCAGAGATGCCATAGTGGACTCAGTGATTGACGATAGATGCTTTTCGCCTTTCGAGCTGCTGGCTGGCTCCCCAACTTATCAGTCTACCGATGTAGTGTGGCGAACACTTCGAGCACGAAGTCCCATAGATATGAGAGACCAGAAGAGAACCACTTTCTGAGGGATGCTGGAAGGTCGGTGAAGATGGAGAGGGAGACGTGGTGTGCTACCCAAACCGTGACTCTCATGCAGGAGCCCGCTAGGTCAAAAGCCCCTCAAATTCACACATTCTAATCTTTCTTTCTTCATGAACTGCCTAGCAAGCTCAAAGAGGCCCTAGCCAATCTTAACATCTTTTAGTGATTGAAGATTTTGCTACAAGTCCAGCTATGGCGGCCGCCTGGTGGGAGATCCTTAGAGTAAACAGTTCATGGATAAAGCCCAACAGGTATAGGAAGACCGTGAGGGAGCGGATGGAGGATGGACAATGATGTTTGCTACCCAAACCGTGACTCTCATGCAGGAGCCCGTTAGGCAACAGCCCATATTCCGTTCACAATCACACCTCTATCAATCACACCGCTATTCTTCCTTTCACAAACTGACAATCTCAAGGAGCCCTAGCCAATCCAAACATCTAACAATCAAAAGATATTACTACAAACGCAGCTATGGCGGCCGCCTGATGGGAGATTCTTGAGGCGAACACTTCAAGAATGAAGTCCTTTGAGTGAGACAGACCGTAAGGGAGCGGATGGACGATGAGGCCACGCTGTTTGTTTGCTTCCCAAAGTGTGACTCTCATGCAGGAGCCCGTCAGGCAATAGCTCAGATTCTGTTTACAATCACATCTCCATTCTTTCATTCACAAAACTGACAAGCTCGGGGAGCCCCTCCCAGTGTTAACATCGTCTGATAATCGAAAGATTTGGCATGAAGAATGTCTGGAAGAACTTAACATGATAGTTTGCGGGATTAACAGAGTTTTGTTGAACTTGGTTATGTTTGACTGAGCGATTGTCTTCAATGAGATAATCTTCATATCCACAAACCTACAGCTCATCTTTAATCTTGCCCTCCACATTCTTCATCCCAGACTCCATCTCACAAACCGCAGGCGTCCCAACCTCCATCCGATAAACACACTTCTCCTCCTCCATAATCTTCCAGATCTCATCCTTCTCCGCACAAGCCAATATCACCGTCGTCCGCCTATTCGGCCCGTTCCAGCAGTGCTGTCCATTTTCATACTTCAGTGACAGACGCTCGCCTGATCCCAGTCCCTTGCCATCCGCCGGTAGATCCTCATCGACCATCACCGTTTCCATGCGAGTGTAACTACCCATATTCGTATGGCCACCGCCTTTCTTGGGCTTCTGCGTAGTCTTCTCCAGCCAGCACAGCTCGTACGTGTACTCGCCGGAGTCTTTGGATATGCATTGGCCCTTCATTGCGCGGAGAACGTCGTCTTTGCCGTAATCCTTTTTGAGATCGTCTTGGTGCTCCCGGAGGGAGTTTCGGTTGTTGTTCACAGTGTCTTGCTGGGATCTGAGACGGTCGCGGGCATCTTTCACCGCTTTCGACTCGCTGACGACGCCAGGTTTGTCTGGGCGGGCAAGGATGCCGTTGTCCATTAACATACTCCGGAAACTGCGAAGCTTGGCGTCTACCCACGAACGCAGCGAGGCGGGTAGGTACTTTTCAAGTTGATAAACTAAAGTATTTTAGCAAGCTAGAAAGCTTGAGGTGCTCAAGGGCATGAACTTACGAACGCCGCCTTCAATGGCTTGTTCATCGTCTTGCCACTCTTCCCAACGAATGCCGCTTTCGGTCTCTTCATCTGGCCTGACAAACTCGTCCAAGTCTCGATCGAAGGCCGGGTCGGAGTCCTTGTCTCTAGGTCGAGCCACATAATCTTCCCAGGCTCTCACTGCTCGCTTGACGCCTTCATCGTTGAAGTTGGGATTGTACTCAGTCTTCAAGTCCCCCAGAATAGTCTCGAGCTCCCATAAGCGGCCTTGACGTGCATCACGCTCTTCCCTAACCCTTATCAAGCTGCTCCTCAGCTCTTCAATCCTATCTTTAGCAAAGCCTGCCAAAGTATTGAGCTTATCACTTTTACTGGGCCCCTTTGCAGCACTTTCCCCGTCTTTACGCTCCACCTCCGCTAATTCAGTCTCCAGTTGAGTCACCTTCATCTCTGCTCCTTGTACTACCGCCTCCAGATCTTTTATCATGTCCTCAACCTCTTTCCTCAACCTTGCCGCATCCGCCACCAACTCCTTCTTCCTCCTACTCGCCGCTCCAAACGCCTTGTGCCTTTGCTCATCTTGCTTCTTCCACTCCCTTCCAATTTCTTTACACCGATCTTCACATTTAACTCCACCCACGCCCTCATACTCATCGCTTCCGTCACAACACAAGTCGTAATCGCATACGCCGTCGTTGACATAGATGAATGGTAGGTAGCTAGGCTGATGTCCTTTGTTCTTGCAATAGAAGCCGGGGAGCGCGATGGTTATGTTTTCCGTCTGCGAGGACGGCGTGTCTGCAGGGGTGCGGGGAGAGAGGTGTGAGAGATAGGAGCAGGCAGCCGTGCCAGGCTCGTCAGAGCCATCGGGGCAGTCGCAATAGTCATCGTTGACTTGTGAGAAGGGAATCTGAACCGTAGGGTTGGATATGCAGGCAAAGGTGTTGGCGGATTTGTAGAACTTGGCGACTGTTGGTCTGTTAGTCGATCAACGCAACTCGCGCTTCAGAGCTCCCATGGTACAAGAGCAACGATAGGTATTGCGTTTCGATTCTTTCGAACACGGAAGACCCACATTCTGGACCTACGCCTCGAGGTCTAGACGCCTCAGCAGCTAGCACTGGTGCAAGGTTTAAACAGAGTAGGGCCAATGCCTCCGGGACCTTCATGGTGAGTGTACGCTCGGCATTGAAACATCGATCATCATGAGGACCGGCAGAAATCATTAATTATTCTGGAAAGCTGTCGGCCCTTCACGGGGCCGGAGGAACTTGTAGCCGGTGCTCCAAGCAACCTCGAACTGAAGCCCAAGGAGGCCGGCTCTCCCGCGAACGCCGTCTCTACACTGTACTTTTAATCAGTTTTGATATCTGCCACAACTGGCAGGTTAGTCTACCGCGCTTAGCATGCCATGCAGAAGGTCATCGGCATAAGCAAACCGCTTAAGTACAAACGAACAATCTAATCTAAGATAACGCTCCGCTTGTCACATTTCAACCCCGTCAAACGCTCTTCGCACTGTACTCTGTTTTACCACCGAACTCCACACCTGTGTTGCCAATTATGGGAGACTTCATCGCAGAAGAAGAAGCTCAACACCTCATACGCTCAGTCTCACCAAACCTCCCTATCCCCGCCCCCTCCCAACCATTTCCCTTCCTGCAGCTTCCCCGAGAAATCCGCGACTCAATCTACTACTACGCCCTCCTCCGCCCTCGACCGCCCTCGAAATGGTCCCAGCGCCGACCTAACCGCAACCTGCTACTTCGGCCGCATAGTGCCAGCTCATGACTCAGCCTCCGAACCCTACTGGACACGGTATTGGGGAACGAAGGAATCCACTAGGCTTTTCCTCGTGAATCGTCAAATTTCTATTGAAGCTCTCGAGCTTTTCTATTCAACCTACCCCTTTCACTTTCCATGGTCAGTCAATGTTGCCCTCGTCAACGCTACGCTTCGAGACACTTTATCTCCCTGGGCCAAGAGCTTGATCACCAGGATAGGCTTCATGTTCTGCTTGTCCTGTCGCCCTGGTCCCTTCAGCCTAGGTGACGAGGACAACGCAAGACAGGCGATCGAGGCTGTGGTGCAGCTGTTGCCGAATGTCAAGCAGGTCGTATTGACGTTGACGTTTGTGGGGCATGACGTGCCCGAATACGAGGTAAAAGAAATTGTGGCCCGTGCCTTGAAACTAGCGAGTCCGCTTAGACGGTTCGCTGGTTTATCTTTGAAGGGAGCTGGTTATGAGACCGCTCAGCGGACTCGTGTTACGAGGGAGGTGCGTGAAGCCCTTGGCTGTTTGTGAGCGGGACGAGCATAAACCACACATATGCTCCACTGAGACAAGCAGCTTTTCAATCTGGCGGTGATGTTGCCATAGGTGCGATAGAGAGGCATACTGTTAGTCGTTCCAAGCTTACGAGACAGCTCCGGTTTGGCGAAATTGCCCAATGGTAAGCAGGCGTAGAGTGGTCTAATCGGAGAAACGGTATTGATATGCGCACAAGCTAGTCTCCGCGCCACCGAAATGCAATATCACATCCGCACCATCGTCAGCCAGAACGCCCTAAATCTCAAACATACATCAACCCAGCCCAAAAGAATGTCTCAACCGATTTCGAATCTGCTGTCGGCCGCCTCACGAGGTCTCACCATTCCGGAGCTACCACAACATATCGCAAGCCTTGCCAACTCTACCCTGAGAAGTTCTCCAAGCCCCTCTTCCCGGGTGGCTTAGCTGGGCAGGCAAACTCGCTGCTATAATAGTCGGAGTAGGCGCGGGACCGATGTTACAAGAACATTCAACTCCGATAATTACAGATTCCCGTGGGCGCCAAAATCCTTTCGAACGGGGCACAACTGTGTCGGGCCAGGAGCTGGCACTTGGGATGTCGACTGGGACGCCGTCTGAGCTGTCGACTGTGACGTCTGCTGAGCTGTCGTTTTGGGGTTCCGGCTGGGATGTCTGCTGAGCTGTCGCCTGGGTTGACGGACGCCAGAGGGAAGCCGCGCCCGTTTGACACCATGAGTATGGAGTCCTGCTGACTGTTCGCGGCTACCGATTCCGGGTTTTACTCCGTCTGTGCAGGAACGGTCGATTGGAAGGAGTATCAATTTCCGTGGTAGCTGGGGATTGAAGAGACAGACCCTCGAGATGAAGAGTGCACTGTGTCTCATGAACCGAGGGTCTTGTCTCGTATGATAAAAACGCTAACGCTTACGTCGTGATGTAAGAATCTGGAATCGCTATGAATGATGGTGTTTTTTGGCTTTGTGCTTGTGCTGCGCAAGGCACCGCATCGCCAGCTTGAAAGCAAGGAGGTGGTGTCCTCGGTGGGCATGTTTAGGGATCAGCGAGATTGCCAATGATCTGACATTCCGGTCATTTCCCCTATTTGAAGAAGAGCTTAGTCCGAGCTGCAGCTCCGATCTGACAACCCTTCCTTACTGGGTCATCATCGGCGAGATTGACAGAGAGACTGGAAAGTCGTAAGAAATACGGTGCCGAGTCCGGAGATTGTTCCCGCAGCTAGCACTCCGGATATTAGTATATGTTTCATGCTCGTATCTAGAAGAGCCTTAGCACTGGACAATAATGCCTACCCTATAGACGCCTTGCCCCTTAAGGGGATTCCTCCAGCTTCCGTTTGGTTTGAGAACGCAAAGAATATGAAATGAAGGCGCATAAAGTGTAATGACTCGTGGGTTTTTTCCTTCCAGGAGCGTCCACTTTGCGCCGGTCCCATATGTTGCCCTCTGCCACCGTGACACCACCCATGACCATCATGTTTGACACAGCCGGGGGTTGGCCATTAGACGGATAGGCGGAGAGTTGTGGGTGCTCGTTCACTGGCTCCCAGACGATTAGCATTTGCAGGGAAAACATGGTAGGGGTGTTTACCTGATTGAAAGGGAGCGTTTCCAGACGGTGCAATACGCTACATGGGTTAGTTACGTCTTCCATTGCTTTGTGTGTACGCTAGTGTCGTCTCGAGAGTAGACTTACCCACAGAACGATACCTGTATATTTATGAAGCAGCAGTCTCGAGCTCCCTAATCCGTACATCACCCCTCAGACCGGAGCACCCGTGTTGTTCTAGCTGCGCTCTTGTCCAAGCCCTACGCTAAATTCATATGTTTGCAGTTGCGATTTCTTTCTGTTCGCACAAGATATCAGACTGTATCTCCAGCCTATAAGTAGCAGAGAAATCACATGCGTTCGCAGTATATGTAGGCAGCCAATCGTCGTACGCTTTCTGTTCGCCGTTTCACAGGGCAGTATTACCATCTAAGGCTGTGTCAGGATATGAACAGAAATCTCTAAGAAAGTAAATTCACACCACATGGCGACCGCTGCAGGAACACGTCTCGCCACTCCCCAGCGGCTCATGGATAAGCAAGAGCATTCTAATTCCGAGAAGACATACTTGTGCACTACTCAGCCAGCCAACGGCTTTTGGCAAGCACCCCTGTTTTTGCCGTGACCCTAATGCAGATACGTCGATGTCGAGACCACCGTTCGGACTTTGCACTTCTGGCTTCAAGATATCTTTTGTCCGGAACAAACGTATCTGAGGAGAACTCGTATATGATTTGTGGGCTATATTGTTTTAGCATTGGGGGTGAGGAAGTGTACATTGTTGTTGCCCACTTCGGCGCCAGTGTCGATGATGTATACGGTTTGGCTAGTCCCAGCAGTGTTGTCGTATACAAAGTCTTTCCCAAGTTGTCTACTAAGAGGGAGCGAGATGAATGCCACTTCGTCGTCTACGTTGTGCGCATTTACAGTCTGCCCGTCTCGCTTCACGAGGCGAGACTCTGCTGTGTAGTTGGTACTATCGTCTGAGCGCCTTGATTTGGAGCTGCGCGTGTAATCGCTTTCTGTTAAATCGGCACAATTCGATGTGCACTCTTGAACGACTGCAGCGATCTGGCATCAGCTCGCGCACTATTGATAGAGAATTGCTGCCCATCCTTACATCTGAATTCCCTTTTACTTTCTCAGCATTGGGAGAAGTCAACGGGACACCCCAGAACCAAAGCCGTGGCCCACTGCACCAACCACCGAGTATAGTGTCTGCTCGATCATTCCTGAAAACATGCTCGCGACGGTAGCCAGCTCCTTTCGCAGATCCTGAGGGCCGTTCAAGCGGCACGTAAAACGCTAGAAGATACACAGCAAGACAGAAAACGCGTCGTACTATAGAGGACGCGCAATTAATCGACGCGGCTCGAGCGCTGAGGAGCAACAAGATTGGGAGTCTGCTGAGGTAACGTATACGGAGCAGAACTCGGACTTCAGACGAACTGTTGAATTGGTTGTAGATAGATTGATTGAAGAAGGTAAAAACTATCGACGAAAAGTCAGCAAAGAAGAAGTTGCCCGCCAGCCTTACAGTCACGTGAGCGCTAAGCCTATTCAGGTAACCACTTGCCCTAATTAGGCAATAGACCCTATTACGTGCTAGAACTTTAAAGAATTCCGCCACTAGTATAATATTTACTAACACTCCTCCTTAGGCTAAAGGCGATAATAATACTATTATAGTTAGGCCTAGGAAAAGGTCTTAGATATAAGATAATATAGACTAATTAGTAAGGAATAGCACGATCTATAGGCGTATAACTCTATAAACACAGCGCCTATAAACCCTAGTATATAATAGGAAAGGTGCCGCTATACCCTCAGCGGATAAGGAGGTAGCTTTACCCTTAGCTCCCTTAGCGGGTAAAGAGGATAGTAGTTCTTATAAGGAACTAACTAAGTATATAGTCACAATAGGGAACCACTATAGTTCACTATCGGTCAATTTAACTTACTTATACAGTCTGATTAACTTATATAATAATATACCTAGTACCTATTACTGTTATAATAGACGCTCCTCCTTATATAATCCTTGCCTATATCAAATACGTTACTTGTCCCTTGCTATCCTATCCGAGCCCGGTGGCTACTATTAGGGGTTTCGTCCCTTAAGCGTTATACTTTGACTGATTAATAAATCAAATAGCAACTAATAAAGGAATAATATATTATACTATCTTTTATGACTGACTTAAAATCTAAGACACTATTAAAAGATATATCCTCATCTAGTAACTTAGAAGAAGAAGAGATATATAGGATACTAAAACATTTAACAAGTCTAATAACCTTAGTATAAAGCCTACCTGTTATAAGACCTAATACCAAAGGAAATAAGGTCGAGAAGAAGTCGTCCCAACACAACAAGATAACCAACCTAGGGCTACTTTACAACTTAGCTTGAACCTTTATAAGTATAGACGGTAGTACTAAGACTTAAAACTAAGAACCAATACTAAGGAATACTAATATATTAAATAGTAATTCACTTATGAAGATCGAGGCTTACCAAGGGGACCGAACCGCCTTAGAACCCTTTCTTACACTATACGAACTATCTTTTATTATCTCTAGCTAAGTATTTAACACTGACGTCAAGAAAGTTATATTTATAGGAGCTTACCTCAAAGGAGGACCACTCTAGTAGTTCTCCCCACTCCTATAAGACTATCTATAAAATAGAAACCAGGCTAGAGATAAGATATAACGACTGTTTAGCAGTTATATAGGTTTCTACTAAGCACTTAGAGATATATCTAGGGGAGGCAACCTAAAAAGAGACACCTAGTACAAGATCTAGCGACTGTACTAAGGCAACGCTCTAGTATCCTAATATGCAGGAAAGTTTATATAGTATACTTATCTTATAGGACTCAACGATGAGGGACTTGCACTTTAATTCTACTAGGGACTAAACGACTCGGTAAAGGACGAACTCGCTCATGGAGAACGACCTTTAAATCTCTATAGTATAAGGATTCGAGCCATTGAATTAGACCAACAAATCTAGGAGAGAAAACGAGAACGCGGAGGATTCAAATCAATATAGACCCTAAACACTTCTAGGAAATATGAAAGGAGTGATCTAGACAAGATAGATCTCAGTGTATTCTAAAAGAAGTATATAGGAAAACTATTGGATAAAGATAGACGACACTGACTTGATAATAATCTTTGCCTATATTGTGGCAAAGAAGGACACAGAGCTAAAGATTGCTTTATTTCAAAAAGAAAGAAACCAGGTTTCCAGAAAAAGCTTCATGCTATTTATAGAATATATAAAAATAAACCTACTATAAACTCAGTGGATAATAATAATTTAGAATTAGCGGCACTAGCTAATTATACCATTGAAGAAGAAGAACCGCAACAGATATTGGCATGGATTAATATTGTTAACTAAAATAGTAAAAGTAAGGAAGAAGGGGAAATTACTGAAGAAGAAGAAGAACCCACCTTCTCCTATCGACTTATAATCCCACTTGTCAATCTAGGAACGTGGTAAATTATCTACCCTAGATGGATTATTGTAAGCCTAATATAGGAAGAGGACAATTAGGTAATAAATACAATCAGAATTGGAGTTAAACGAGCAAATATCGAGCGTTAAAGGTTTATTATAGAATATATTCACATCTAGTGGTTCCTAATTAATATACTACGACAATTAGAAAACGATATTATTACAATAATAATAGGGGAGTCGATGCGACAAACACACCTAAGAACCCCTTACCTAGCCTTTACTATATATTAAGCAATCAGAGGTATAGGCAGGAGAGAATAAAGGCTTTACTCAATAGCGTATCGATTATAATTATGCTAGATATAGGAGTAATAGGGAACTATATTCATCATTAAATAGTCTAGAAAATTCAAGAAAAAATATAGAAAAAGACAAAATCCTATCAGCTTTAAGTCACTAATAGATTAAAAATAGTATATTAGAACGGTACTGTGATATACAAAGTTAGAACAATTATAAAAATAGAGAATTTCAGAGAACGAGTGGTGCTAGATATCACCAACATAGGGAATTATTAGGTAATCTTAGGAACACTGTTCCTAGATACCTACTCACCTAGATAGAGGAGTATACTAATAAAATTTGCGATTCACGACGTAAAAGTATTAAACTAGAACTACGAGATCCTATCACTTCTATAAGAAGAGGAAGGATAGTAGGATAAGGCCACCCTATAATATAATACTTTCCTATACAGAATATATAAAAGGGTAAAGGAGGTATATAGTATAGCAAGTGCCGATAACTTAGGACCGGCTTTACTAAACGAGTATAAATAATACGAGTAAGTTTTTAAAGAAGACGCCGAGAACAAACTACCAAAATACGTAGTATAGGACCATAAGATCAAACTATTACCAGATAAATAACCTAGGGGAACTAAACTCTATAGTATAAGTCTATTACACTGAGAGGAATGCAATAAATACGTCAATAAACTGCTATAAAAAGGATTTATTAGGAAATCAGAAGCACTAGTAGCTTACTCTTTATTCTTCGTCCTGAAGAAAGAAGGAAAGCTTAGACTAGTTATTAACTATCGACTACTAAATGAAATCACGCAGAAGGATAGATACCTACTTCTATTAATTAGGGATATACTAGACCAACTGAGAGGATCTAAATATTTTATAAAGATGGACCTCCAGAGTGTATATAACCTTATCAGGATTAAGGAAGGAGATAAGTGGAAAATAGTATTTAAAACACCTTTAGGTATATATAAATACCTCGTAATACCTTTCAGACTCACTAACGCACTAGTAATATTCTAAAAATATATTAATAATATCTTGAGAGAAAATCTAGATATTTTTATTCTTATATATATAGATGACATTATTGTGTTTTCTAAGACGTTAGAAGAATATAAAGAACATGTTAAATAGGTACTCAAGAAACTTAATTAATATAACCTACGTGTGGAGCTTGTAAAATACAAATTCTATATTTAATAAACTGACTTCTTAGGATATATTATTACAATTAATAAGATACAGATATTAGACGAGAAAGTTAAAGCTATTAAGGAATAGCTAATACTAAAAAATATAAAAGATATGCAATCTTTCCTCGGTTTTGGAAACTTTTATAGGAGATTTATTAATAGATACTCCGGAGTTACTAAGGCTCTAAACGAGCTTACTAAGAAGGAAACGCCTTTCGTGTGGGCTAAACCTTAGGAATTAGTATTTTAGAAGATAAAAGAACTCTTTACTACAGCACCTATCCTTATAACCTTTAATTATAAGAAAGTAATCACTATCGAGACAGACGCGTCAGACTATGCTATAGGAGTATGCCTAAACCAACCAGATAAGAAAGGGAAACTTCACCCTGTCGCCTTCTACTCATAAACTATGACGGCTCTAGAACTCAACTATAATATTCACGATAAGGAACTACTTACTATAGTTAAAGTAATAAAATATTAGAAAATCTACTGTACTATGCTAAAACATTAAGTATATGTTATTATAGACTATAAGAACTTAATATACTTTACTAGTACGAAAGTTTTAAATAGATAATAGACAAGATAGGCAGAGGAATTAGCCAATTTCAACTACCGTATTTCCTATTAGAAAGGATCTAAAAATCACCAAGCTGACGCCCTAAGTAGGCGATCAGATTATATTAAAAATAAGACCTAAGTCTCATATATAATATTTAACTAATAAAGAGACGGTATACTACTATATAACTACTAGTCACTATTAATAGTCTTTATTATTGAAGATACACTACGAGCATCGCAAATTAAGGCAGGATATAAAAAGGATAAAGTAGCTCAATTGGCGCAGCAGGAAAACTCGCTATTCTAGAAAGACAACAATAGATTTATCACAGTTAATAACTGAGTTTATATCCTAGCGGTTAAATAAGAAAGACTTATTTAAGAAATCTATAACTATAGTCACTGAGGAATTAGAAATATAATAGAGCAAGTTCAGCAAACTTACTATATTCCTAAACTATAGAAGAAAACTGAGAAAATTATTAGCATCTATAACTCTTATAAAAGAAGCAAGAATAAGCGATATCAACTATATAGCTTATTATAACTACTATCACCACTAGAGGGCGTATAGCACTCTATTACTATAGACTTTATTACTAATTTACCTGTATCAAGGGAACTAGGAAACACAACGCTATACGACACAATATATATTATTATAGATCGACTTACCAAGTATATATACTTTTTGCCTATAGTACGCTCTTGCAACGCGTAAGACCTTTCGTTTCTATTATATAGAAATATTATAGCTTAATATAGAGCACCTAAAGAGATTATTTCAGATCGAGACAAGCTATTTACGTCTAAATTCTAGACTTTACTCACAGTATTAATAGGGATTAAATATAAAACATCCACCACGTTTCACCTGCAGACAGATAGATAAATAGAAAGGCTCAATTAAATACTAGAATAGTTCCTACGTGTATATATTAACTATAAATAGAATAACTAGATAACCTTACTACCTTTAGTATAATTTATATATAACAACTCTGTAAACTAAACGACGAAAGAAACACCATTCTTTATAAATTATAGAAGATACCTATCTCTATACTATAAGACACGTATGCTATAGGTATATATAGAATAAGTACAGCTATAGTACTCTGAGATTTCTATACTCTATAACTAACTGAAACAGGAACTCTCTCTCGCAGCAGCTCGCTCAATAATCTAAGCTAATAAGTATAGATTATACGGACCTAATCTTAAAGAGGGGGATAGCGTCTACCTTCGCCGCAAAAATATCAAGACATAGAGACTAAGCAGTAAATTAGACCACACTAAGCTAGGACCGTTTGAAATATCCAAGGTCCTAGGACCAGTTACATTTCGACTTAAGTTACTACTAACAATACGGATTCACCCAGTCTTTTACAAATTACTTCTAGAACTAGCCCCACCTAATGCAGAACCACTAGGATCGATTCTCCTAGACGATGAGATATAAATACAGGAATATAAGGTCGAGTTAATTTTAGACAAACGACGGCACTATAGCAAAAAATAGTACCTTGTGAAATGGAAAGGGTACCTAGACTCAGAAAATATATAGGAGCCAGTTAAAAACCTGAGGAACTGCTGGCGGTTACTCCGCCAGTATCAGTTAAGGGACCAGGTAGTAGTTCAGGATCGCCAAAACCACCAGCCCAAAAGGTACCAGGACCACCACCAAGTTCAGGAAACGGTATCTCCCTAAAATCCATCTCTAGACCACTCGGAGCTATGATAGAGCTCCGCCTATCTAAATAGGAGGATATTAACTCAGTAAAATCCTCCTCTACCTATATTATATCATCCTATAATAAGGAATCCTTAGTACTCGATTAAATCTGCTGTATCTCTTTCTTTACCTTTAAGGCCTCCGACTTCAGTATAGTAATCTACTTCTAGAGACCGTGGTATTAATTAGAAAGTTAGGTATAGCGGCTAAGTGCTATAGACGCTGAAAAAATACGATTAGAAGAAATAAGTATAAAGGGAAGTAACCTACTATCCTCAGCTGTAAGGAATAAATTATACTTATAACTAAGAGCTATACACTAAATATAAGCACTATTACCAGCGTGTAAATAACATCGCTCCTTAGACGTGGTATACTAAGAGCAAGGAGGCATAACGTCTACCGTGACAATCTCAGACAATATCTAGCGAGCTATAAGCCAATTAGTCCTAGTAGCACGAATTTTCTAACGAGGTATAGTATATAACTATATAAGAGGAAGCTTATAAGTCTTAGTTCCTTAGGATAAGGAAACCTTTAAAGAGGGAGGCAGTGTTATAGTCAGGCCTAGGAGAAGGTCTTAGGCATGAGATAACATAGACTAATTAGTAAGGAATAGCACGATCTATAGGCGCGTGACTCTATAAACGCAGCGCCTACAAACCCTAGTACATGATAGGAAAGGTGCCGCTATACCCTTAGCGGGTAAGGAGGTAGCTTTACCCTTAGCTCCCTTAGCGGGTAAAGAGGATAGCAGTTCTTATAAGGGACCAACTAAGTATATAGTCACGATAGGGAACTATTATAGTTCACCATTGGTTAATTCAACTTACTTATATAGTCTAATTAACTTATACTATAATATACCCAGTGTCTGTTGCTGTTATAGCAGACGCTCCTCCTTGTGCAATCCTTGCCCATATCAAATACGTTACTTGTCCCTTGCTATCCCATCCGAGCCTGGTGGCTACTATTAGGAGTTTCGTCCCTTGAGCGTTACAAATACCTTAAATAAAAATAATCTAAGTATAAGAAGACGTTATACTTATCTATCTAGATCTACTAATATAATAATTATAAGTTTCTAATACCTAGGTGATAAGATATTACTATCGACGATATTATAATTAATAACCAAATATAGCGACTTTTAAAGTTACACTTAGATATTAATTATAGGGGTCTAAAAGTATCTTAAATAGACTAAATTTAATAGTAGGTAGAGGCTTTATAAGGCCGTGTACTAGTATACTATTAGTACTAACGTATTTAATATAGATATAGTCTTTAGTAACCTATTATTAGTAGTAATAAAACTACACGTTAATATACTTTATTTAGTTATAAAACTCTAGATTCTTAGCTAATATAATTACTCCTTAATTATTAGCTTTTAGGGTAATAGACTAGGTAATAGTACCTAGTTTATTAAATAGAAGATAAAGCTAAATAGCTTCCTTATATACCTAGGTTCTTACTATATATTTAGCTTTATATATCAATAATATAATAATAGACTATCTCTTTAAGGACTATAAGATTAGCCCTCTATTATATAAGAAAAGGTAACCTCTAGTAGACTTTCTTATATTAGTATATCTAGTAAAGTTAGTATCTATATAGCTAACGATACTATTACCTTTATCGTTATCTTTCCTATAGATTATACTAAAATCTAAAGTGCCTTTTAGGTAGTAAAAGACTCTCTTAACTACCTCTTTATAGCTATTATTTAGGTTAGTTATAAACTAACTAATAATAGAAAGAATATAGGTAATATTAGGCCTTATTTTAACTATTAAGTATATTAATTTACTAACCTTCTAATAGTATATAGTAACGTCTTTAGCTAATACTTATTATTCTTCTTCTTTATAAAGATAAACTCTAAGGGCTATTAGTATAGAGATAGGGTTATAATCTTCTATATTAAAGTCTTTTAATACCTTTAGAATATAGCCCTTTTAGGATAGTATAATTATTCGATCTTTATATATTACTTCTAACTAAGATAGTAACTAATTAGGCTAAGATCTATTATCTTAAACCGCCTATTTAGCTGTTATTTTAGGTGGTCGATTCTAGCGCGACTAATAGCTAATAATCTTAATATTATTAACATATAACGTAACAGCTATACCACCGTGAATAATATTCCCTTTAATAAAGATAGAATAGTCTACCTTAATTAGGTAGAAACCTTACTCTTTTAGGAACTTTATAATATATTTATTCTATAAGTAAGGTGCTTATTTAAGGCCGTATAGACCTTTATTTAGCTTCCTAATATAGCTAGACTTTTAGTAATCTTCTAGAAGTTTAATATAGATATTACTATTAATATCTAGATTAAGGAAGGCTGTTTTAATATCTATTTAATCTATATATAGATTATACTGAGTAGTAAGTGTAAAAAGAGGACGGAATACTATAGGTTTAATAATAGCAGTAAAAGTCTCCTTATAGTTAATTCTATATTATTATTTAAATTCTTTTATAATAAAGTAAGCTTTCTCGTATATTAGGTTACCATCTAGGCCTTTCTTAATCTTATAAACCTACTATATAGGTAATAGATTAATCTTATTACTAGCCTTAATAAATAACTAAGTATTATTCTTCTATAGTAAGTCGATATAACGCTTAAGGGACGAAACCCCTAATAGTAGCTACTAGGCTCAGGTGAGATAGTAAGGGACAAGTAACGTATTTAATATAGGTAAGGATTATATAAGGAGGAGTGTCTACTATAATAGCAACAGGCACTAGGCGCGTTATAGTATAAGTTAATTAGACTAAATACTTAATTAAATAAGTTAACTAATAGGGATCCTAAGGGCCCCTATTATAGGTGACTATATACCTAAATAAGGACGCTGAGGTCGCTAGTGTCCGCACCGTCCTAGACGCTAAGGTCACTAGTATCTATACCGTCCTAGATACTGAGGTCGCTGGTATCTATACCGTCCTAAACGCTGAGGTCGCTGGCGTCCAAGCTATCTAGACACCTATAGGAGCTGCGTCCTCAAGTGTCTATATTATATAGCCTTACCCTTCACTCTATTATATATTCCTAAAATAGTTATAGTACTAAGCTATATCCACTATACATGATCCTTATTCTATTTAGCTTTTATTATCCCTTCCTATAATAATCCTTAGTCTAGCTATAACACTATCCCCTCCTTTAAAGACCTTCTTATCCTTAAGAAGCTTTAGAACGATAAGCGTCCTTGAAGTAGTGATATATTATATCTACTAAACTAGAGTCACAAGCTCGCCACCTCTGTTATCTTAAATTATTAAAGTGTATCTCCGCTAAGCGTCATCTAAAAATACCAGCTTACTCTTATTATATTAAAGCTAGTAGTAAGTATATTATTACACCTAATATTTATACAAGTTATACACGCTATATTAAACTAGGATATAATTTATTATATAACGTTTTTATAAGTTTTAAGGAATATAGGTAGTCCTCTCTAGATAGTTTTTTTAGATAGTGCTAACTTTATATTCCCGTCTTAGTTAATTCCCTTACTATATAGATTAAAAAGGCTTAATAGTGTCGGTAGAAGCTGAAGCGTTAGCTCTATAAGGTGGCTAAGGAGAAGGAGGAGTTAGAAAAGAAGCGCTAGGATATAGTTAAATAGGAGGTTGAGTCCTATTAGGAGTGGGATTTGTCTAAGGGTCGTCAAGACGTCCCTCCTAGCTTTGTTCCTAATACTAGTATAGTTTAAAATACTTTAGGTTTTAACTTTTCTATAGCCCTAGGCCAGGACTAGCTTATACAGCCCTCTATTAATACTCTTAAAGTACTTTAGTAGTATTTCCTAAATTCTTAACTAGTTCCTATATATTCTCTAAGTCTAGGTATCCTTTCTATTCTATAAGGTACTATTTTTACCGTAGTGTCGTTGTTCGTCTAAGATTGACTCAACTTTATATTCCTATAATTATATCTTATTGTCTAGGAGAATTAGTTCTAGTAGTTCTATATTAGGTAGGGCTAGTTCTAGAAGTGATTTATGAAAGACTGGGTGTATTTGCATTGTCGGTAGTAACTTAAGTCAAAATATAACTGGCCCTAGGACCTTAGATATCTTAAATAGTCCTAACTTTATATAGTATAATTTGCTACTTAGTCTCTATGTTTTGACGTTCTTACGGCAAAGGTAGACGCTATCCCCCTCTTTAAGATTAGGTCCACACGATCTATATTTATTAGCTTAAATTATTAAATAAGCTACTATAAGAGAGAGTTCCTATTTCAATTGGTTATAAAGTATAGAAATCTCTAAGTGTTATAGCTATACCTATTCTATATATACTTATAGTATGCGTGTCTTATAGTGTAGAGTTAGGTGTCTCCTATAGTTTGTAAAGAATAGTGTTTCTTTTATTGTTTAGTTTATAGAGTTATTATATACAAATTATACTAAAGGTAGTAAGGTTATCTAGTTATTCTATTTATAATTGACATATATACGTAGGAATTATTCTAATATTTAATTAAGTCTTTTAGTTTATCTATCTGTCTATAGGTGAAATATAGTAAATATTTTATATTTAATCCCTATAAGTACTATAAGTAAAGTCTAGAATTTTAACGTAAATAGCTTATCTTAATCTAAGATAATTTCCTTAGGTGCTCTATGTTGAGCTATAATGTTTCTATATAGTAGAAACAAAAGGTCTTACACGTTATAAGAGTGTACTATAGGCAAAAAGTATATATACTTAGTAAGTCGATCTGTAATAATATATATCGTATTATATAGTGTTATGTTTCCTGGTTCCTTAGATACTAGCAAATTAGTAATAAAGTCTATAGCGATTGAGTACCACGTGCCTTCTAGTGATAATAATAGTTATAAGAGTCTATATAGCTAATATTATTTATTTTTACTTCTTTTATAAGGGTTATAGATACTAATAATTTTCTCAGTCTTCTTCTATAGTTTAGGAATATAATAAGTCTATTAAACTTATTCCATTATGCTTCCGATTCCTTAGTGACTATAATTATAGATTTCTTAGATTAGTCTTTCTTATTTAACCGCTAGGATATAAACTTAATTATTAACTGTAATAAATCTATTATTATCTTTTTAGAATAGCGAGTTTTCCTGCTGCGCCAATTGAGCGACTTTGTCCTTCTTATATCCTACCTTAATTTCTAATGCTTATAGTATATCTTTAATAATAAAGACTATCGATAGTAACTAGTAATTATATAGTAGTGTGCCATCTTCTTATTTATTAAAGATTATATGTAAGACTTAGGTCTTGTTTTTAATATAATCTAATTGCCTACTTAGGGTGTCAGCTTAATAATTTTCGGATCCTTTCTAATAGGAAATGCGGTAGTTGAAATTGGCTAGCTCTTCTACCTATCTTGTTTGTTATCTATTTAAGACTTTTATACTAGTAAAGTATATCAAGTTCTTATAGTCTATGATAATATATACTTAATATTTTGGTATAGTATAGTAGATTTTCCAATGTTTTATTACTTTAACTATTATAAGTAGTTCCTTATTGTAAATATTATAGTTGAGTTCTAGAGCCGTTATAGTTTATGAGTAGAAGGTGATAGGGTGAAGTTTTCCCTTCTCGTCTGGTTGATTAAGGTATACTCCTATAGTATAGTCTAATATATCTATTTTAATAGTGATTACTTTTTTGTAATCGAAGGTTATAAGGACAGGTGCTATAGTAAAGAGTTCTTTCATCTTCTAAAATACTAATTCCTAAGGTTCAGCCTATATAAAAGGCGTTTCCTTCTTAGTTAGCTTATTTAGAGCCTTAGTAACTCTAGAGTATCTACTAATAAATCTCCTATAAAAGTTTCTAAAACTAAGGAAAGATTAAATATCTTTCACATTTTTTAGTGTCGGCTATTCCTTAATAGCTTTAACTTTCTTGTCTAATATCTATATCTTATTAATTATAATAATATAGCCTAAGAAGTTAGTTTATTAAATATAGAATTTGTATTTTGTGAGTTCTACACACAGGTTATATTAATTAAGTTTCTTAAGTACCTATTTAATATGTTCTTTATGTTCTTCTAACGTTATAGAAAATATAATAATATCGTCTATATATATAAGAATAAAAATGTCTAGATTCTCTCTTAAGATATTATTAATATACTTTTAGAATATTACTAGTATATTAGTGAGTCTGAAAGGTATTATAAGGTATTTGTACATGCCTAAAGGTATTTTAAATACTATCTTCTACTTATCTCCCTCCTTAATCCTAATAAGGTTATATATACTTTAGAGGTCTATCTTTATAAAGTATTTAGATCCTCTTAGTTAGTCTAGTATATCCCTAATTAATAGGAGTAGGTATCTATCCTTCTACGTGATTTTATTTAGGAGTTAATAGTTAATAACTAGTCTAAGTTTTCCTCCTTTCTTTAGAATAAAGAATAAGGAGTAAGTAACTAGTACTTCTGATTTCCTATTAAATCCTTTCTATAGAAGTTTATTGACGTATTTATTGCATTCCTCTCAGTGTAATAGACTTATACTATAAAGTTTAGTTCCTCTTAGTTGTTTATCTAGTAATAGTTTAATCTTATAGTTCTATACTATATATTTCGGTAGTTTGTTCTCGGCGTCTTCTTTAAAAACTTGCTTATATTATTTATACTTGTTTAGTAAAGCCGGACTTAAACTATTAGCACTTGCTATACTATATACCTCCTTTATCCTTCTATATATTCTATATAGGAAAGTATTATATTATAGGGTGGCCTTATCCTACTATCTTATCTCTTCTTATAGAAGTAATAAGGTCTTATAGCTCTAGTTTAATACTCTTACGTTGTGAATCGCAAATTTTATTAATATACTCCTCTATCTAGGTGAGTAGGTATCTAAGAACAGTGTTCCTAGGATAACCTGATAATTTCCTATATTAGTGACATCTAGCACCACTTATTCTCTAAAATTCTCTATTTTTATAATTATTCTAACTTTATATATAACAGTATCGTTCTAATATGCTATTTTTAATCTATTAGCGACTTAAAGCTAATAGGATTTTGTCTTTTTCTATGTTTTTTCCTAAATTGTCTAGACTATTTAGTGATAAATATAGTTTTCTATTACTCTTATATCTAGTATAATAGTAACTAGTATACTATTAAGTAAAGCTTTTATTCTCTCCTGCCTATGCCTCTAATTACTTAATATATAGTAAAGGCTAGGTAAGGGGTTCTTAAGCGTGTTTATTGCATCGACTCCCCTATTATTATTATAATAATATCGTTTTCTAGTTATTGTAGTATATTGACTAGAAACCACTAGATATTAATATATTCTATAATGAATCTTTAGCGCTCAATATCTGCTTATTTAACTCTAATTCTGATTATATTTATCGCCTAGTCGTTTTTATCCTATATTAGGCTTACTATTATCCATCTAGGATAGATAATTTGCTATATCCCTAGGTTAATAAGTAGTATTATGAGTCGATAGGAGAAAGTGGGTTCTTCTTCTTCTTTAGTAATTTCCTCTTCTTCCTCGCTTTTACCGTCTTAGTTACTAATATTAATCTATGCTAGTATCTGTTGCGGTTTATCTTCTTTAATGGTATAATTAACTAGTACTGCTAATTCTAAATTATTATTATCTACTGAGTTTATAGTAGGTTTATTTTTATATATTCTATAAATAGTATAAAGCTTTTTCTAGAAACCTAGCTTCTTTCTTTTTGAAGCATTATAATCTTTAGCTCTATATCCTTCTTTACTATAATAAAGGTAAAGATTATTATCAAGTTAGTATTATTTGTCTTTATCTGATAGTTTTCCTATATACTTCTTCTAGAATACACTGAGGTCTATTTTATCTAGATTAGTTCTCTTGTATTTCCTAGAAGTGTTTAGGGTCTATATAGATTTGAATCCTCCGCGTTCTCGTTTTCTCTCCTAGATCTATTAGTCTAATTTAATAGCTTAAATCCTTATACTATAGAGATTTAAAGGTTACTCTCTGTAAGTAAGTTCGTCCTTTACCAAGTCGTTCAGTCCCTAATAGAATTAAAGTGCAAGCCCCTTATTATTAAGTTCTATAAGATGAGTATACTGCATAAATTTCCCTATATACTAAGATGCGGGAGTATTACCTTAGTACAGTCGTTAGATCTTATACTAGATATCTCTTTTTAGGTTACCTCCCCTATATATATTTCTAAGTACTTAGTAGAAACCTATATAGCTGCTAAACAGTCGTTATATCTCGTCTCTAGCCTAGCCTCTATTCTATAGATAGTCCTATAGGAGTGGAGAGAACTACTAAAGTAGCCCTCCTTTAAGATGAGCTCCTATAAATATAACTTTCTTAATATTAGTATTAAATGCTTAGCCAGAGATGATAAAAGATAGTTTGTATAGTACAAGAAAGGGTTCTAAGGCGGTTCGATCCCCTTAGTAAGCCTCGATCTTTATAAGTAAATTGATGTTAGATATATTAGTATTCCTTAATATTAGTTCTTAATTTCAAATCTTAGTACTACTATCTATATTTATAAAGGTTCGAGCTATATTGTAAAGTAGTCCTGGGCTAGTTGTCTTATTATATTAGGACGACTTCTTCTCAACCTTATTTCCTTTAGTATTAGGTCTTATAATAGGTAGGCTTTATACTAAGGTTATTAGACTTATTAAAAATTTTTGTATCCTGCGTATCTCTTCTTCTTCTAAGTCGCTAGATAAGGATATATCTTTTAATAGTGTCGTAGATTTTAAGTTAGTTATAAAAGATAGTGTAATATATTATTCCTTTGTCAGTTGCTATTTAATTTATTAATCGGTTAAAGTATAACGCTCAAGGGATAAAACCTCTAATAGTAGCCACTAGGCTTAGGTGAGATAGTAAGGGACAAGTAATATATTTAATATAGGTAAGGATTATATAAGGAGGAGTGTCTGCTATAATAGCAACAGGTACTGGGCGCATTATAGTATAAGTTAATTAGACTAAATACTTAATTGAATAAGTTGACCGATAAAGATTCTAAGGGCCCCTATTATAGGTGACTATATACCTAAATAAGGACGCTAAGGTCGCTAGTATCTACACCGTCCTAGATACTAAGGTCGCTGGCGTTTATACCGTCCTAGACGCTGAGGTCGCTAGTGTCTACGCTGTTTAGACGCCTATAGAAGCTATATCTTTAAGCGTCCACGTTGTATAGCCTTACCCTTCACCCTATTATATATCCCTAAAATAGTTATAGTACTAAGCTATATCTACTACATGTAATCCTTATTCTAATTAGCTTTTATTATCCCTTCCTATAATAATCCTTAGTCTAGCTATAATAGTCGACTTCTTCTTATATAGCTACTATCTACTTATCCTTTTATAGATTAGAGATAGCCTCTTAGTATATCCTTAGTTTAGTATTAAAGGTAATAATAGAGGCTCTAAAAGTATAAGTAAAGTCCGAATTATTATCTTTAAAAGCCTCTAGTAACTAGCTAGAATAACGCTAATTAGTAGCTAAGAATAACTAGGTATTAAGTGCCTTTTAGATAGATATTCTTATATAGCTAGAATATTAAATAGAAGGTTGTTCTTGAACTTATTCTTATACTTTAATAATATCTTCTTCTTAATTAGTATTAGTAGTATTAGAATTATCTCCTCTCTAGCTATAACTAGAGGCTTCTAAGTAACTATCTTAGTTATCTTCTTACTCCTCTACTTCCTAGTATCTAGGGTTATTTTAATACTCTAGTAGCTATAGCTACTTTAGTAAATTATTTAAGGTAATAAGGAAGTCGTTATTATCGTTATATTTAACCTCCTTAACTATCCTAATAAAGGGTTACTAAAGCGAACTCTTATTAATAATAATATCCTTAACTATATAGATTTTCTATATAGTAGGATTATATATCTTATATATTATACTATCTACTTAGTATCCTATTAGGAGATACCTCTTACCTTATACTATAAGCTTTACTAATTATTAACGTTTTTTAGAAGGTATATATATATATACTACTAATCTAATAATATATAAATAGAAAAGGTTTAGCTTCTTATTATATAGTATTTTATAGGGAGTTATACCTCCTAGGAGCGCCTAAATAGGCGACCTATTACGTAAATAACATGCTATATAGACTAACTCTAGCTATAAGAACCTTAATTTATTCTTAAAAGTATAAATAGAGATTATCCTTACTTTATTGAGTAAGGTATACTAATTCCTTTTAGTAATACTGTTCTATTCTTAATAATATAGAACTATATTTTCCTATTATATACCTCTTTCCTTAAAGAAGTCTTAAATATTAGTATTACTAAACTTAGTACTATTATCTAAATGAAAAGATTTAACGATAGCGTTAAACTATATCTTAATATATTTAATAAAGTCTTTTACTACACTAGAAATAGACGCTTTTATCTTAATATAATATACCTAGGAATAGCGTAAAAAATTATTAGTAATACTAACAAAATATACGGATCTGTTAGTACCTTATAGACTAATAGAACTAACGACGTCATAATAGACTATATTAAAGGCCTTCTTACTCCTCTTTTAGGTAATATTATAATACTTATAGATCTTAGTAAGAAAATAGGTGTTATATACTTTTATAGAGGTAGATTTATTAAATTCTATACTATTAGCTGCGCTAGTAAGTTACTTAACTATAGCTATATTTAGATGCCTAAGACGTTGATGCTATATATAGATAGAACTCTTAGTAGTATTACTAGGTAATACAGGTATTATAATAATTAGTAATACTTTAATAGCTATATCTAGAATAAAGAGGTTTCTACTAATTATTATATACCCTATAATGTTACCTTTATAGGTTAAATTACCTATAGAGGTCTTAAATTTAACACCTAATTACTTTAATTAATAACTAGATAGAAGGTTCGTAAATAATAAAGGTATAAATAGTATATTTTAGAGCTCTACTAAGCGTGTTTTACTACCTAGATTAATATTAAATCTAACGGTGCCAACGCCGGAGACGCAGCGAGCCCTAATACCTTTAATAAGTCTATTATATAGTGTAATAGGGAAATTTAGACGTCACGTATATTTAGGGGTATTTAGATATATATTAGCGTTCTCGTGATTATTCTACTAAGATATATATTATAATTCTAGCTATTAGAACTTTATTAAGTAGTGATAATTTAATTATAATTATTTATTCAACTATCCTTACTATTATAGCAACGTAGTTATAGCTTTATTTTTATTCTATAGGATATCGTATATATAGCTACTATATACCACCTATACTAGATATATAGTACGATTTTAATAGTAGCTAAGCCTAGTTTCTATTAATTAAGAATAAAAAAGTGCCGAAGTCGTTATATAGTTTTTATTAATTATTATATCTTAATAATATAATAGGGAAATTTAGACGTCACGTGCATTTAGAGGTATTTAGGTATATATTAGCGTTCTCGTGATTATTCTATAAATATATATTATAATTCTAGCTATTTAAACTTTATTAAGTAGTAATAATTTAATTATAATTATTAATTTAACTATCCTTACTATTATAGCGACGTAGTTATAGCCTTATTATTATTCTATAGGATATTATATATATAGCTACTACGCACCACCTATACTAGATATATAGTATAATTTTAATAGTAGCTAAGCCTAGTTTCTATTAATTGTAAATAAAAGAGTGCTAAAGTCGTTATATAGTTTTTATTAATTATTATATCTTAATAAAAGAGATTTATATACTATTATAAGAATTATCTAAAGAATCCTGCTGTGGATTATACCTATACTATATTAAAAGAATAAGCTAAAATTTAAAGAATTTACTACTGTGTGATACTAGATATCTATCTAGCTATAGAAAAAGGAGTGTTTAATTATTTTATAATTGTTATCGCAGCTTAATAGCACTAGGGGTCCTATCTAACCCTGAAAAATCTACTAAGAACCCCCTTTTAAAAGCCTTTTTATTACTAAGGTTCTAAATATTAACTAGCTAGAAAGAGTTAAAAACGTGCTTAAAATTCGTCGCACTACTAGAAAGCTATACCTATAGATTTCTATTATAATAACGCCGTGGAAGCGGCTTAGATAGATACTATATAGGCCTAATACGCGGACCTACTCCTTTCTCCTTATACTAGGAGAATATTAAGGTATATAAAGAAGAGAATTCCTTATACTAATTACTTAAGAATAAATTAGGAGGCTTATTATTGTAACTTAATAAGCCGTGTATTAAAAACTATCATCTATAAGACCCATCACTACTATTACTATACCTAATATAAATGCTGCTATATTAGGAACTTATTTCTATAAGCTAAAGAGAATAAAGCCTTAGGAAATCAGTTAACATGTGATAATAAACCGGCCTTAGTATATAAACTCCTTGAAAAACAGTTCTAGCTTACCTTTATTACCGCCCTTTATGTTATATACTATTACTATAATTAATATTTATACTAATAACTATAAAATACCTAAGAATCCGCTATAAAAGCCACGCCTCTTTTAAATATCTCTACTATAGATCTAGAAGGCTAATTATAGGTCTAGGATAACTATAATTACTGTAGTTCTAACAAAACTTTACTAGCTATACCCTAGTTAATAATAGGAAGCCCTTTTAATAGTAATATAGTTATATTTAAGATACTGTTACTAGGTCCTAGAACTGCTAGTACTCCTTTCTTTACTAGTAAGAATACTATAGAGGCTTTGAAGAATCTTAAAGACTTTTTTAAAGAATATTAAGTATATAAAAGTAAATAGGTTAAATATAGCGTAAAGTATACTAAGAGGGACATTATAGAAGAGTTAAAGGCTTAAATAAGTACGTTATTAAATCTTAGTAAGAGTTTTGTACTACTATTATTGAGTTATACTAGGAATACGATTCTATACTATTAAGATAGTCCTGATAGTTCCTAGAGACCTTTATATAGTCCCGCCATATTAAAGACCTTTAAAGCTTAAAGCCTTATACTTATAAATTTAACTTAATTGCTAAAGAATTAAAAAGGACGAACTAATTAGATAATATTACTACTATTAAGTGGTATATTTAGGGTATTAACCCTAGTATTAGTAAGAAACTATCTAAGAAGGCTAAATTAATATAGGCCAACCTTGCTAGTAAGACTCTTAAATATTTAATTAAAGCTACTAATAATTACATGGACAATAAATAGGGCTATAAATATATATAAGACCTAACTACTAATAAGGCAATCCGTATTAAGGCTCTTACCTAATAGTAGGATATAATAGTAGAGCCTACTATTAACCTTATTAAGGAACAATAATTAGGTAGAACTACTCTTAGCTTAGGATATAGTACTAAACGGCCTAAGGTTCCTAACCTAGTACATGCCTATTAGCTATTACCTACTATAAATACTAGAGCTATACTAAAAGCTATACAACCTCTAGCGGTGTAATATTAGCTTATAATAACACCTAGCCTAGTTAAGGTATAATAATAGGAATATAAAATATACCTCCTATTGCTCCTACCTATTCTTATAAGGTTGAAATAACTAATACCTCTTAGCATTAGCCTAACATTAATAAGATTATAAAGGGGATATAGGAACTTTATATTTAGAATACCTATATTAAAGGACGTATAAACAGCCTCTAGAGCGCCTCTATTACTACTATAAATACCTAGAATTTAAATAATACAGGTACTAGTAATAGGTATTAACCACGTCTGTTTATAAGGCCTTATATATAGGATAGATGTTTATTAGTAATAGGTTCTTATCCCTATAAGCATAATATAGAAGTAAAAGGACTTCTCTATTAGGATAACGCTAAAAAACACCTTTATATAGGACTACTTAGCTAGAATAGAGAAGCTTTAATTAAATAGTAAAGTAAGACCCTTAAATAGCTGTATAATAAAAAGACGGCCCCTAGCAATAATATCAACGGATAATAACTATATTTATCTTTAAATTTTATTAGTCTCTATAATATTAATAAGGAACCTAAATTTCAGGATATCACTAACGTTTGGTCTATCTATATAAATCTTACCCCTAAACTTAATACTACTAGAGTAACTATTTTAGCCAACGTGGCTAAAGAAGACTTGCTAGCCTCTATTAAGATGCTACGTATAGGGAATTACCTAGATAGTACTAATAAGGTTGCTGTCCCTAGAGATATAGCTATAGTTAATAGATAAGACTTTAATAAATAGAATAAATTTAGAAGTACTAAAGGAAGAAAACTTGTTAATAAATAAGAAGTCGAGATATCTAGATTATTAAAACTTATCAAGTAAGCCACATCCCCTAAGTGCTTAGTTTACCTATTAATAACTTAGGAGGTTAGAGATACGATATAGATAGATATTATAGGGAATTTGTTAGTAGATATCTAGAAGCTTCTATTTAGTAATATACTAGCTAAAAAGCTTTAATAAATTGCTAATACTACCTAAATAACGCCTATAGCTATAGTTATAAGCACCTTATTATATGCTTTAGATTATAAGATATATTAGGATTAGTTAATAAGAAAAGGAGGTCTATTATTAAGAATAGTTTTAAGAAGACTGCTATTATTTAAATCTGATATCTATAGCCGCCTAGTAAATAAGATAGCAGTGTTAATAAGTGATAAAAGACATTGCCACTATAGAGCTATATTCGTATCGATCTATTTATAAACAAGATTAAATGCCTCATCCCTCTCCTATAATTTCGTAATTAATCTAGCCTTCTTCTATCTAATTAGCTTTACCTATACCTCTAAGACCTCTATAATATACTCTTCTAGCTAAGTAGTAAGTTCTCTATAGTCTATTACTATATTTAAGTTATAGGCCTTTTCTAGAGGAGCTTAAAGTTTAATAGGACCCTCTAATTTAGGATTATACTTAGAAGGGGCCCTCTATTTATAGTACTTCTTATTAAAATCTACGCTTTATTAGAGGTTAATAAGAGCTACTAGAGAGGTAGAACGCTTATAGTCAGAGAGAGTGCATCTATACTTTTACCTATTAAAGTAATAGTTTATATATAAGCCACTAAAGAAAACCATCTAATTCTTAGCTTTAAGACGGTGATAGGACTATTAAGTGTTAATAATACCCTAGAACTAAGAAGGGAATTGCACTCACTTAGAAAGGTCTATAACCTTAGACATAGTTACTATATATAGGATCTAATATAGTAGAATATTTAACGGCCTAGCTAAGTAAGGTAGGAAGATAGTAAGGATATATTTTAAGATCTATATAGGCACGTATAGGGTTATACTAGTTAATATCCTTAGTAATACTAAACTTAGGAATAACGCGGAACGGCTATAGCAGTACTAGGCTGTCTTTAGTAAGCTTAGTTAGTTAAACTAATAGCTATCTAAGGCTAATATTAATAAGGATACATTCTAAAAGGATTGTTAGAAGTTAATAGGCAAGTAATAGACTAGTAAGACTTACTATACTTAGGACGAAGGGACTTTTCAGTATCCTTATAGAATACTAGCCCTATACACCTAGGTATATTATACTAATTAATAATAGGCTAATTAAATAATGTAATAAAAGTAAGAAGGTAAGAGATAAGTTATTAGAGGTTAATAGAAATAAGACTACTAATAGTATTAATAAGGAGGAGGTAATAGAGGATTAAATAATAAGGACTGTAGATTAATTAGTATTTATACTAGGAATAAAGAATATTAATAAGAACAGCTGTAAATGATAAAAGTAATTAATTGTTATTTAAGAAGCCTTATATAACGTTAAATAGTGTAGTAAGTTATTAGGCCTAGGTATTATTATTAGCTCTATCTATTTACGAGTGTCGTTTCTATTATCCCTAAATAACTATAAGGTTACTAGATTTAGTTATTACGATAATATTAAGGGATAATAATATAGTAGAAAGGTCTTTTAGCTACAGAATAGCTAATAGTAGATAGAGAAGGTATATAATAGAGAAATCTAGACGTTATATATATTTAGTAGTATTTAGGTATATATTAGCCTTCTCATAATTATTCTACTAAGATATATATCACGATTCTAGCTATTAGAACTTCGTCAAGTAGCGACAATTTAATTACAATCGTTTATTTAACTATCCTTACTATTATAGCGACGTAGTTATAGCTTTATTATTATTCCATAGGATATTGCATATATAGCTACCATATACCACCTATACTAGATATATAGCACGATTTTAATAGGTTTAATTTAGTGAAGTAATCTCTCCTATAATAGATATACTTACTAGTACTAGTATTAAAGACCTATTTATTTAAACTAAGTTAATCCTTAGTATATATTTTAAGGAAGGTAATAGTAGAGGTTATAGAGTCTACTATTAAAGGTATTAAATCTTATATAGTAGTAAGCTATAAGGAAGTAGTATCTTCCTTATTATTTATACTATCTTTACTATTATTAGACGTCTTCTTTCTACTAGCCTATATAGGGTATTTTTTAGGGTATTTATCCTAATAATCTTTGCTATTATAACTATCCTTTTAATAATATTTATAGGGGCCTTTTAAAGTCTTCTTATCCTTATTATTACCTCTTTTACCTCTTCCTTTACTTTATCTAGCTAGAATAATTACTAAGAATAACTATTTATGCAATTTATTAAGTAATTCTACTATAAGGTTGTCTAGATTAAGGTTAGTAAGCTTATATAGTAAAGAGCGTTTAATAGTCGAAAAGGTGGCAAAGGTAGGACCTAAATTATTTAGTAATACTATATATATACTATATATAGGTTGTAGTTACCCTATAAGTACTAAAGCATCTCTTAACTCTTGTATCTTTATAATATATTTCTCTATAGATTTAACATTGTTATATTAAGTACTATAAAGAGTATTAAAGTGTAAGAAGTATTTACTAATACCGGATTCTTAATACAGTATCTTAAGCTTATCCTAGATATCTTTAGCTATAGTAATACCTTATATAGCTATTAAATAGCACTAGTTAACTTATAAGATAATAATCACACGTGCTTATTAGTCCTTATTATCCTAATTAGTGTTAAATACTAATAGTTTTATTATAACTAAATTAGGAGATAGTATTATTATTATTAATATAGAGGAGGACGTAATTACAACTATAGGCTTCTCTAGCCTAATATACTTATAGAGCTTCTCTTTATAAAGTATAGCCTTAGTTCTTTTAGTCTAATCCTTATAATTAGCTGATCCTTTTAATAGTAGATAGCTAGATAGCCCTTTTTAGTCTTTTATATTACCTATTATAGTAATTAGTATACTATTATAATTTAATTAGGGTATACAATATACTTAGAATAGAAGGAATAAAGGGTTAATTTAATCTTAGGCTATAGAAGACACTTCTAGGCTTATAACCTATTAAATTAGTTATAGATAGATTAATTAAAGAAGGTAAAAACTATTAATAAAAAGTCTATAAAGAGGAAGTTACCTACCAGCCTTATAGTCACGTAAGCGCTAAGCCTATTTAGGTAACTACTTGCCCTAATTAGTTAATAGACTCTATTATGTGCTAGAACTTTAAAGAATTCCACTACTAGTATAATATTTACTAATATAAATGCTTAGGATATCTAACTAATATATAGATTATAACTTTACTCTTAGCTAATATAAGTAATTAAAAGTATAGAACCTAAAATCTAAACTTATTCTAATTTAGATATATCTACTTATACTAGTAGATATAGGACCTACTCCTAGGCTATATCGTAAGTTTAAATAGAACCTACTATTAAAGCACTTTCTAAGTCCTCCTTCTCCTCCTCTCTTACTTAGTACTTCTAAACCTCTTTCCTACCTCTTTCTCTACTATTTTATTAATATACTACCTTCCTACCTTCTAGATACTTCTAATTAGGCTAAGTTCTATATAATTCCTATAAGTTAGAATTAAAGTTACAAACTTAGGATATATGTTAGTATAGAGTTATATTTAGAATAAATAATATTTTATATATATCCTATCTAAAAACCTACTATATTAAATAGTAGGAGATAATTAAGGGAATTAAAAACGAGTGTCTACTAAATAGGCCAACCTTAGACTCTCCTCTATATCTATAAAGCTACTATATTAAATAGTAGGAGTTAACTAAGGAAATTATAAACGATTCTTTACTAAATAGGCTAATATTAAACTCTCCTCTATATACTAATTTTAGCTCTTATTTAACTATATTTATAGAAAGTCCTTTAAGGTCTATTAGAGATAAATAGGTATTAGGTTCTAGAGCTTAGAATTCACCTTTAAAGCTATCTAAGGGATTATCTTACTAATATATCTTAAATTAGCTTTAAAGTAGGCTTTATATATATAGATTAATATAATAAGTATAGAATTATTAATAATTATATAAATATTATTACTTATATTTAGCTATAATAAGTATAATATTATATTCTACTATAGCCTAAGAAGTACCTACTATAATAGTAACTAAAAGTAAGAGAGTAAGTATATATCCTAGTCCTATAAATAGTATTAGTTAAAGTATACTATAGATAAGTTGCTAGTTATCTTTCTTCTAATATATTAATAGGTATAGTAACTATAACTATAGCTAATATAGTAAGGAAAAGTACTAAGAAATATATATTTATTTAATACTAACTTTTATAAGATCTAGAGCTAGGGTATATAGTAGATTTAAATAAAAATAGAGTACTTTAGAAGATTAAGAGACCTAGGTAAAAGACTTTATATATAGTCCTATAGAATACCTTTACTCTAAATTATTTATAGCTTATATAGACCTAAAGACCTAAAGTATAGGATATTAACTTTATATAATAGACTCTATAGCTAGATTTTTAAATTTAAGGAATATCTACTTAATTAAAGATTAATTTATTACTAAGTTATATAACTATATACTACTAAATATTTAATTCTAAAGAATATCTACTTAATTAAGGATTAAATTTATTATTAAGTAGTATAATTATATATATAATTCTAAAGAAGATCTACTTAATTAGGAATTAATTTATTACTAAGTAGTACTATTATCTACTACTAGATATTTAATTCTAAAGAATATCTACTTAATTAGGGATTAATTTATTACTAAGTAGTAGGATTATCTAGAGCTAATCTATATATATAATACTCCTAGTAGATATAATATAATATAGATAAGGGTTATATTAGCGCCTAATAGAGCTATTTTATAGCGGTTTCTTTATCTAATTCCTTTATAGATTCCTTTATAGGTTCCTTTATAGATTCCTTTATAAATTCCTTTATAGATTCCTTTATTAATTACTTTATTAATTCCTTTATTAAGTACTAATACTTATCTTCTTCTTAAAGATAGTATAAAGAGGCTAGAAAATTTAAAACTAAAAATAAAATAGAGCTATATAGAGTATAGCGTAAAGTAGCTAATTAATTTATATCCTACTTTCTTAGAGAAAATTACTAAGTAGATATAACTATATTTAACTACTAAATACTTCCTTATAAGGGTTATAAATATTATAAGTGCCTATATAAAATAGGTAATATATAGGCTATAATTTATACTTATTTAATTAGTAAGGAAGTACTTGCTTAAAGCACGCCGTGAATATCTTAGCACGCCCGCCAAAGTTACGCGTGCATTGGGTCACGCCAGCGAGTATTACCCAGGCGAGGAAGTATACTAAATCGAGTAGAAGCGATTCTAAATTTAGCAGCGCTAACGAAGGAACGACTGCTTATCAAGCTTAGCCTAAACAGGCGTGCTAACGAAGGAATTCATGAAGGAATTCACGAAAAAATCCACGAGCACCAACCAATGCAATTACTGACCCGGAACTGCAAGCCGTCATTTGACAGTGGAGTTAAGCGTGAGTGGATGTCAGAGCACTTCCTCGCTTCAATTGGCCAGCAACCTTAGAAGGCCTGGATAATATTAGTATCTTTCTACACAGTACACTAAAAGCGCAATATACTCAGAATATAGACTAGTAGATAGCAGTAGTGGCACAGAAGCAGGCAATAGTCAAGGACTCGATGCTAAGGTTCTGGTGAAGAACGCGGAAATTACGCAGCGCGCTGTAGTGGCCGGTTTGATGTTGATTCATGTAAGAAGATGCGACTGATGTATGAACGGTGACGTTTTGATTCGCTATATAATGGAAAAACCAACACATGTATTGTAAAGTCGTTGTTAAGTAATATTACCCCGCTAATCGGTCCAACGCCTTGGGCCTTCGCTCAATATACCTGTTGATGATTTTGCTTTTACTTCGACGCTGGGCTTCAAAACACTGGCAATAACACCGTCGGCGATCGAGGCGGGCAAGAGGGCGTACAACGGACCGGTTTGCACAAGGTGCCAGAAGTAGGGAACAACGGAACGGTGACCGTGGCCAACCCTCGCAAGCACAGCGCGGGCCATCGTCTCAGCCGTAGGCATGAAAAGGCCGGCAGAGAAGTTGTCGTCCTTCTGTAGCTGCTGCGTATAGGTTCCCCCGATCACAACCTCAAGAATCTCGACCTGCGAGCGGGCTTCGTGCTGCTCAGCGGCTAGAGCTCGATTCCAGGCATGCAACCCGGCTTTGCAACCCGAGTAGGCTGCTACGTATGGTTGGCCAATGTTGGCCTGACTGCCGCAGGTCATGACCAGCGTGGGCTTTTGCTGTTGCTGGAGCCGGGGAAGTACGGCGCGCGTGAGCTGCAGTGGGAACTGCACGTTGAGCGAGAAGAGGGCTTGCATTTCAGCCGGCGTAGTGTCCTCGAAGTGCTTGAAATTTGACGACAGCGGTGCGGTGCCGCCCACGTTGTTGATCAGTACTGTAAGTGGTATGTCAGCCACTTGGGCGACGATGCGGTCGATGTCTGCCGGGGAAAACGAGCTTGCATCGGCTGTTACGGTTCGAAAGTGCCGTTGGGGATGCGCTGCTTCGAGCTCTTCGCGCACGCGTGCTAGTTTGGCCGCGTTGCGACCGTGGAGCACGACGTTGAAGCCTCGCGCGCTCAGTTCGCTGCACAATGCGAGGCCAATGCCGTCGCTTGCTCCCGTCACCAGCGCCCAGCTATATTCTCCGTCAGTATGTTGGCGTAGGTACTTAGGCAGTCCGGAGGGGTAAAGGTAGTGGATCAGAGGGAGAGGCATGGTGGCCGAGACGTGGCTGTGGAAGGGCTGTATAGGACAATGGGGCTTGAGAAGCTAGTCGGACACTGTCAGACGAGTTTTGCGGAATGCGGATTGGTTGATTTAAAGCGTGCGGATTGCTCTGTAGCTAGTGAAGTCGGATATCCTGTTAGCAAAGATCAAGGTCTGACGAGCGATGCTTGTACTGCAAGCACAAGATAGTGGCTACCACGATTATTTGGAGTGTGCGTTCCTATGCTACACAGATGAGGAGAGTTGTTCGTGATAGACGGCGGAATGTTGTAGAGAAGCGGGGGGTTGATTAAGCCGAGCGGCACAAGGATACCTAGGTATTGGCTGCCACGATTATTTGGAGTGTGTTCGTTCCTATGATTACACGGATGCGGAGAGCTGTTCGTGATAGACGGTGGAATGTTGTAGAGAAGCGGCGGTTTATTAGGCCGACCGGACGAAAAAGCGGCGTGGGGTCTATTCGCGGCCAAAACCTCTTCCTCGCTGCACTCCCACGCGGTCGACAAAAGAACCCCAACACACAAACTAAACGGCAACACAGCGTCTGCAGCCATTTTTGCCTACTAACTAAAATTCTAGTCGCTTTAAGGCTTATAATTAACTAAACATTAATTCCTAAAGCTATTAATACCTATATAATCTAGCCTTGACCCGCTTAAATACTATATTAAAGCGTGGTGTTATACATTTATATTATAATTTAGTGCGACGATTTATATATAGGGGTTTTTTTATTAATCTTATAACTCCTTAGAGGTCTATATATTAATAAGAACAATAGTTTAATAAGACTTTTAAAGCTATTTATCTATTTAATTATTAAATAAGTAGTCTATAGAAGTAGTAGGTCTATATTAGAACTATTAGGAATAATCTCCTAGTTCTATTCTATAATCTAACTATTTAAATTAACTATATACTTAGAATTAGTCTATTACTTTACCTTCTTCTTTACTAATATTACCTCCCTTTTAACCTTCTTTACTACTTTATTAATAGTATCTTTTAATACCTTTATTTAAGATATTTATACTACCTTAATACTATCTTATATCTATACTATTATTAAAGCTAGAATACCCTAAATCTTAAATATATATTAATCTACTATAAAAGAATATCTTAAGCGATATTAAATCTACTAACGGCCGCCTTATAATATCTTATAGTTTTAGAGCTATAATAATATCTTATAAGTATTTACTAACTCTACCTAAGAAGCTCTCTAAGTACTCTTTTTACCTAGTAGCTTAATTTAGGTAGGTATACTTACTACTACTTATAGTTAGTAGGTATAGGACCGGTACTATAGATATATTCATGTCCGATAATTATTACCCTAACGCTAAAATCCTCTCGAACTAAGCATAGGTGTATTATATCGGGCCAGGAGCTGGCGCTCTAGGATTCTTAACTGGGACGTCGTCTAAGCTATAGGCTGGGGACGTAGGTTGAGCTGTTTAGGGTTCGGCTGGGGATGTCGGCTGAGCTGTCGCCCTCGGTTGGGACGCTATATAGGAGCCCGCCCGTTTGGAACCATGGGTATATAGTCCCGCTGACTGTTCCGCTACCGATTCCGGCACTTACTCCGCCTATATAGGAACAATATAGGGGACGAAGTATTGATTCCCAAGCTCGGAATTGGAGAGACCCTAGACATGAAGAGTGTTAGTGTGTCTTATGAAACCACGGGTCTTGTATCGTAAGAGAAAAAGACTAAAACTTACGTCGTGATGTAACAATATGGAATTGCTATGACGGTGGTTCGTAACTTTGGGCTTGTATCTGCGCAAGGCACCTCATCGTTCGCTTGCTTGCGCGATAGCTGCCGATATGTTGGCCGGTCATGCTTGATTAACAGGGCAAGTCGAGGTGGACAGCCTCGTCGAGGAGCCAAGACTCGAACTGACAAAGACGAGATAAGGCTTGAATAATCTTCTGTGCAAGTCTAAGAACAAGTCCCTGACGAGGTACGGCCAATGACATTAGCTGCGAGACCCTTGTGTAAAGAGAAGGTGATGAAGAACCTTGATTTTACCGCCAAGCCGCGCTGTTTACAGCACGTCAAGGCGATATATATTAGCGATGTCTTTGGCGCTGAGTCCTCTTATACCAAACCAGTTCAGATGTGTTGAATTTCGCTTCTAGATAGCAGGGAGTGATAATGTAAAGGTAGCTTCTTGCCCTTAGCGGATTATCTTAGGAGGATCCACGAGGCGTGTACATTTGTTAGTACCTACCTGTACCTGGTCCTCCTTCACTATGAGACACCTTTCTGAACCGACGCCTTCTCCCGCTTCCGTAACCGTCCTTGCCAGACTGTTCCCCTGGCCCGCAGATCGCCTCTTGAATTTGCGTTTCGCAATGTCCATATATCTTCGGTAACCCGCCTATA
Organism: Lichenothelia convexa; assembly: GCA_021030975.1. Taxonomy (NCBI): domain Eukaryota; kingdom Fungi; phylum Ascomycota; class Dothideomycetes; order Lichenotheliales; family Lichenotheliaceae; genus Lichenothelia; species Lichenothelia convexa. Next base: position 2,646 of record JAGFMK010000136.1, on the reverse strand, counting down.
ATGCGCTCTCGTACGTGTCGAACGTTTACTCGTCTGGTTACAGCGTCTTAAAGGTTCACTAACTAAGGTCTCCAGCACGCATGCGCTAACATCACTGCTATATATAGGTGATAGCGATACTTTCTGGCTGGAAGGTAGCGTGGTTGTCGTTCTCGGGTCAATCATCCAAATGGAAGGTGTGATCGTAGTGGAAGTGCCAACCCCATCTAATAGACCAAGAAGCGTCCACGCTCCCGAGATCATTCCCAGTTCGGCAAGAACCTTTTGAACATCTGGCACGGGCCAGTTGTCTATATCTTGAGAAGAGATGCTGCCGCAATCTGTTGCGTTTTCAATCTCATCTTTAAGCTTCGAGCGTATTAGGAAAGGGTCTAAGGGTTTACATCTAGCCCAGTTCATAGAAGATATAAGCTTAGAATGAGCTGAGATTTCCGGCTAATGCGAAAGAACAGCTGCGATGAACGAGGCAAGGCCGGCTTTAGTAGGTATGGAGTAGAACTCAGCGAACACGACGCGTATATTAGATTAGATTAGATGGCACTTTCTGTTCTTGCTGAGAGTGTTACCCGCCAGCCGAGGTGGTGGTCATAAAAGGCGGGACACTTTTTGCACCAGTATGGTGCTTAACATTTCCCACCTTTTATGACCCCCACCTCGCAGCTTTGCGCACCCGGTAATAATCCACTGGCACGACGTGAACTAGCGGTTGGCTCTATAATCGTTAGGGTCTTTCACCTCTCAATACATTTTATCAATAGTGCCGTAAGGAAAATATCAGAGCCCGGCTCTCTCTCGCTTGCACCTGCTCAAGGCATGAAGGATCATCGCACTATCCTGGCATTTATACCGTATACTCCCAAAGCCTTTAAGACTGTAAGACTACTAGAGAACTGAGAGCGTGCTGTAGAAGCACGACATAGAAGCCCGGATCCGAGTCACGAGCCGCTACTTTTTGGATAGATCCGAAATAATAACTATAACAATGTTGTGCACTCACCAGCCGCTCAAGATCACGGACAGCCACATCTCGACAATGCTCGTGACAGTGATCACGAGGTCAAAACACGTGAGGCAACTCCAGTCAGCGACGGTATATACTATCAAACTATGATACGGCTTGGTTTTGACACGCCGCCAAAGCAAGGGCCTAGAGGCTTTGTATTCGGCCGTAACCCTTCAGCTTGCGATGTTACAATCGCGGGCACAGCTGAGGATAGAGTCAGCCGAGAGCATTTTCGCCTCCACTTCAATCTAGAAAGCGGTATCTTAATGATCACTGACACTTCTAAGACCGGCACTCTGGTTGGGACGCAGTGAATTGTTAGACGATCAATACCACTGGTCGGGAAGACCACTATATTTTGCGAAAATCGGGGGTTGATTGGTTTCGGAGTTCAGTTTCAGGATCACCGAAGTCATCAGGAGCTTTATGATTATGCCTATCGAGAGTATGCTGTTGCGCTTGGTACCAGACCAAGTTTGTATGCGAGCACGCATGGAGGAGCAACTCCATCCATGAGGCCAGTCGGAAGAGACTATGTTATCCTTCACACAATTGGTTAGGGAAATCTTAGGACTGTGCACGCGGTTGTACATCAAAAGAGTGGGAATATATATACCGCTAAGGAGATCCAATTTCGGAATTCAGGGTATCTGGATTCCTACAACCAGCCGTTGAGGACTTGTGATCTGAGGGCATACCAGGGAGGGACCAGGTGTACGGTGCCAAGGGAAGTCGACATCTTCAGCAAGCTTGAGCCTGTGAGGCATTCCATTCGAGCCTGCACACTTTCCGGAGTCACTTCCACTAACGGTCAGAAGCCCCACATTGTCCGATACGTAACCACGCTTTTTCAAACTCCAAACATCTTTGTTCTAATGGAATATCTCCCCCTAGGCAATCTAACCGCTTACCAAAGGTCTCAACCTCATAACCGCCTCTCCCCATCTACTGTACGCACAATTCTCACGCAGGCTCTTTACGCAGTCGCCTACCTCCACGACAACGGCGTGACCCATCGTGACCTCAAGCCTGACAACATCCTTCTTGAGTTGCGTGAGCCAGATCCTATCCGTATCAAACTTGCTGACTTCGGCCTATCGAGCGAGCGTAATGATCCACGGACGTTCTGCGGGACGAAGCAATATCTCGCTCCAGAAATCTGCGTATCTAGGTTAACTGGTGCAGCATATACCAGCCGTGTCGATATATGGGCCCTTGGCGCGGTCGCGCTATATATGTTGCGGGGCAGCCTTCCGCGGATACTAGTGGAAACTCGCCCCACGCCGGAGACCATGGAGGCATACTATGCACACGTCAAGCGAATAGTCTCGAGACACGAACAACCTGTGTGGATGATGGTGAAGTTGATGTTAGACGAAAGGCCAACGGAGCGGCCTGACGCTCGGCAGTGTTTAGAGGACCTTTGGCTCGTTGGCTTGGACGTTCAGAATCAGGATGTAGGATCGCAGCGTTCGAAGCGTGAGCTAGGCTCGCCGATACCAGACAGGCGCTCCTCTGGCGGTGAGGAGGCGCGTCGATGTTGCGGCTCCTAGTCGGGAACCATTCTGTCGGCCAATACCAGCGTTTATGTATATTAGTAATCGGTCACGTGCTGCTGCTGCTTCCGCAGCCTCCTGATTCCA
>JAGFMK010000135.1:0-71876 GCA_021030975.1 Lichenothelia convexa | reverse complement strand
GATAAAGCTCTAGGAAGGCTATAGAAAGCTGTAGGAAATTCGCGGAGCAGAGGATAGAGGTCTAGGATAAGGTAGAGCGTTGGATAAAGCTCTAGAAAGGCCGTAGAAAGCCGTAGGAAATTCGCGGAGCAGAGGACAGAGGTCTAGGACATAGTAGAGCGTTAGATAGAGCTCCTAGATAGCTATAGGAAGCTGTGGGAAGCCGTGGGAAATTCGGGGAATCTAGGACGTGAGTCTAGGACATAGTAGAGCATAGGATAAAGCTCTTAGGAGACCGTAGGAAATGCGCGGAGCATAGGACGTGGGTCTAGGACATAGCAGAGCATTGGACGGAGCTCCTAGAAGGCGGTAGGAAATTCGCGGAGTATAGGACGTGGGTCTAGGACATAGCAGAGCGTTGGATAGAGCTCCTAGAGGGTCGTGGGAAATTCGCAGAGTCTTGGACGTGGTCTTAGAAAGCTCCTAGGAGGTTGTCGAAAATTTCTAGGACGTAGAACTTGACTTAGAACCTCTTAGGAGACTCGCGGCAGATAGCTAGATCTAAAAATCTATAGCTATCTAGGGCGAGAGAGGAGCGACGCTTCATAATATAAGGGATCGACCCCTAGGGCCAGCGGCAAGGCATTGACAATACCTAGACTAGGTCCTCTAGACCTAGTAGCAAGGTAGTAACTCGATTGATTGACCTAGAACTAACCCTAGGGATAATAACAGGACGAAGCGTAGAGAGAGAAAGCTAGAATATATAAAGTAGAGTGAAAACTCTGACACGGCTAGGGACTAATATAACTCTAAAAGATCCAATATAACTCCGAATCCTTAGTCTTAGATTAGGATTGTGACAACTACAGACTAAGTATAGTTAAATATAAGCTAAGACCTTAATAGTATATAACTAAAAGGGAGCTAATCTGAGATACTAGAGTGAAGTGCTATATACTAAATACTAGTTAGTAGTATTAAGAGGGATACGCAGCGCTAATTAGAAGGTTAACTAGACCGGGCTCAGATATAACTAGTAATACCTCTTAACGCTATATCCTTTTAACTATACTAAATATAAATCTTAGGGCTTCTATAAGCGCGGTGGCATAATAGAAAAGTTATCTACCTAAGCTTTGCTTATAGTGAACCGTATTACAAGCTGGATATTATATACTTAATACTACTAAACAATATATTATTAGTTGTATTATAGTTAAGGATATTAGGATAATATTAAAGTATAGAGTGGCTAGTTAGTACTAGATATAACGAATGTGCTTAAGGAAGCTATTACTATTAATATAAGGGAAAAGGGGAAGAAGGTAGATCTAAGGAAGGAGATTAATTAGTTAAAGAATAAGCTGAGATATATACTAGAGGTTTATTAGGGGAGTCTTGTATCAAATTTATAATCTTTTATAGATTGTTTATTTCTAGTATATTTAAGCGATTTTAATATATAGAGAAGCTTAGATAAGATAGATATCTCTAAATATATAGTCTTTATATATATCACTAGGAAGATTACTTAGCGATAGAATATAGATTACTTAGTGCTTACTACGAGAGTATTATATTTATTATCGCAGTTTATTTAGGAAATAAATAAGTAGATAGCCTCGTGGATTACTACGTAGCTCTATACTATAACTAGTTACTAACTTCCTAGGACGGCTTAATACATAGAATATTAGTGTTAAGCTACTTACCTACCTAGTTGACTTACTCTAATTATAATAGGGTTAATATAGTACTAAATCTAAGGCTAGGGACCTCTCGTCCTAGATAAGAGGCTTATATTCCCACGTAAATTACTACTTAATATTAATTTCTATCTTCCCTTCTAAGAGAGCAAGGATATATTATTTATTTTAGTATTAGATATTACTAGCTACTCGGAGAGAAGTTTTAGATGGTCTTATATATATAATATTACTATAGTTATAGTAGTATTAACGTGTGTTGATTTAATTTCTGACTTATAGGTACTATATTCCTCCTCTTAAATTGATATAATAATAAAGAATAGTATTTTCTAAACTACTACACACAATTTAATTTTAATTATTAATTATATAAGGATAAATAGAACGCCCTTCTGCAGTTTCCTATTTCTAACTTCTACTACCTTTAACTTCTTTACTTAGATATAGTAGTAATTTAAAAAAGAAATTAATATTAGACTATAATTTATATTAGAATGTGAAGAACTAGAGGTTTTAGCCTCGGATAAGACCTTCTCTAGTAATACACCAGTTTCCTAGATTATATAGGCACGGCCTCCACTACGGCCTCTACTATAGCCTCTAAATATTAGCGTCCCTTAGCTTAGGTACTACATATAGACCGGGCCTACTTCTTTATTACTTACTATCTAGTTTAGTTATAGCACTAATTTTCAGTTATTACTAAGCTAGTACCACGATAGTAATCTATATATCTATTAAATACTCGGTTAGTATAGGAGGGAGAGGGTTAGTATATAAGGGGAACATTTGATACTTTGTTATAGATATTCCTATTCCTATCTCAGAGCTTACTTATCCTCTTTAATCTCAACTATAAAAAACTAAGTAACTTCCTTTATAATATTTACCCTTTTATCTTCCTTCTAAATTTAGAAGACCTTCCTTCTTAGTAAATTACTTATCTAAATAACTTTACTTTAGATAATTTATTAAAGATAGCATAAATTAAAAACATCGTGCTTATTAGAGTAAGTACCTACATTTCCCTGTGCTTAATATAATAGCTAAAATCTTCTAGGCCTCCGGATCTCTAGGAGTGCCTATACTTAATACACTTATTACGTCTAGTAAATTTAATATTACTATTATTAAACGCCTATTATCTACCTAGAAGGCTTAAAGCCTTCTAGTATTAGTTAAAGTTATAATAGTAGACCTCTTATCTATCGACTCTATTACTACTACCTTTAAAGGCTAGAATGTAGTTATCTCTACTATTAGCAGTGCGGGCTTACTAGGTGAAAGCGTCCTTATTAATACTACCGTTGCAATAGGCGTGAAGCAGTTCCTCCCCTCTAAGTTTAGTTATAATACTACTAACTCTAAGGCTGCTACCTTACCTATATTTAGGTATAAGATTATAACATATAAGAAACTTGAGTAGGTAGCCGCTATAAACCCGGACTTTACTTACACTTTAGTTTATACTAATAGCTTTCTTAATTAGGGCTTTAAAAAAGAATTACTACTTGTATAGAAGTAGGGTAAGCTAACGCTCTTTAATAGAGGCGATAAAAAGTTTAGCGCTATAACGCTAGCTTCTATTAGAGAAGCTATTATTAGTATACTAAGCTATCCTAAGGAGACTAAGAATCGATTCGTCTATATTAAGAATATCGATATCTTATAGAACTAGCTCCTAAAGATTATAAAGAAAATTAACCCTTTAAAGAAGTAGGAGGAGCCTATATATACTAGTACCGCGGAGATAGAGAAGTCGTTAAATAAGAGCTTGGTGAAGGATTAGGTAACCCCTATAGTAATAATAGGCTATCTCTTCCGAGTTATCTTTAGGCTACTAGAGTATAGTAGTAGGTTTATAAAGGATAATAATAAGCTACTAGGTGTGAAAGTAAAGACAGAGGCTAATATTAAGGCTATTTTAAAAACTGTAATAGTTGGTTAAAAGTAGAAGTAGGACGACTTATAGACTATTGTGGGCTATTTTAAGATATTGACTTTTTAATAATTAAAGCTATTAAAGTCTTAACGTGATATAGTTCTTAAATTCACTAAGGAGACTATATACTTACTGCTACTACATATTGTATATAATAGTATACTTATTATTTTTTATTATACACTCTTATATTATATTAGTATAAACTACTTATTGCTCCCTCTTGTATATCCCTAGTTATACTAGTTTAGGTAAGCTTAGAAACCGCGTTTAAGAATACTAGATTATAGTGGACTATAGTTGTGATAATATTATCTTTGGTTATACCTTAAAGATAGTAAGATTTGAAAATATACTAAGCGATGGCATTAAATCTACTAGAATATCTACAAAGCCGCTTTAAATCTTTAAATACATATAAAAGTAGCTATTATAAGTATAAGTAAGCGAGGTTGTATTTAACGAATCGCTAAATATGAATAAGACCTAGGCTATATACAATCTCTTCTTCTTATAAAGCTCTATTAGCTATATATTAAACTCCACCTATTATAGCTAGAGCTCTACTAATCACGGCTGTAGCTCTATTAGTAGTTTCAGCTTCTAACTTAAAAGCGCGTGAATTATTAATAAACTATACTATCTTATCATATAAGCGTCTATTACGTTAAGCTTTATAGATAACTAAGATCCAGCTACTAATAGTCTTCTTATCCCTCCTATTAATAGTATTACTATTAGGGTTATATAGTAATAGATGTTTAATAAGACCTCTATATATTGGAACTCTAAGCTTCGTATAGATATAGTAGTAAATATATACAGTTCCTTTTCCTAAGAAGTCCTAAGTTATAGGAGTGTTAAAAAAATATATATAATATCATTTATACTTATTAAGCGTTGTGGTGTCTAGACGCTTCTTAAGTTCATAGAGCTTTGAAACCGGGTATTCGGCCGAAAATTTGGTATTACTAAGCATATACTAGTCTCTAGTAAGCGCTATAAGAATAGCTAATATAGCTTTATTATAACGTTTATATGTATCTAACTCACCTATATAAAACCAGCTATCCTATATTTATTTCTATAATGTTTCTCAAAATTACTTAAAATTACCTAGATTTTTAGGTCCGTGGACTTCTCTAGAGATAATATCTAGAGCCTTCTTCTTAAACAATTCTATAAAGCCCTAATATATAATATATAGGTCGACTACTTAGTAAGTAATATATACTATAGTTGCGGACATTAGAGATACTACCTCTATAGCTTATATAGAGTAACGCACTAAGAGGAAAGCTAAGGAGTTAATAGCTTAGTTATATATTTTAGCTAACTAAATATATGTGCTTACTAGATTAGCTAGATATACGAGCTCTAATTAATAAGCTACTATATTAATTAATACCTTTTATTATAAAGGAAAGGCTAGGGTTAGCAGCAGCAAGATTGATAGGAAGCTATTACTTAGTATCGGATTAATCATCTCTAACACCTTACTAAACAATAGCTTCCCTAGTATCTATAGTGCTAATCTAGTCTTTTCTACAGCTAAAGTAATAGAAATAGCTTAGAAATTAGCACCTAAATAGATGTCTTAATTAGCTATATTAACTAGTAGATTATCTAACGTTGAATTAAGCTCTATTATAATCTAAAAATAGAAGGATAGAAGATCCTATAATTATAGTCCAATCTAGTTTAAAGAGCTTCTTAGTATATATCTATCTTAGATAAGACTAGTCTTAAAATAATCTTTAGTTATTTATACTCCACTAATAAGCTAAAAGGCGTCTAGAAAACTCCTTATATTTTAAGACGCCTCGCTCTAGCTAGGATGCGGATAGACTTCTACGATAAATGGATAAAGCCACTCCGTATTACTAGATAATATAGCCTTAGTAGCTAGTCCTATAATAAGTTGCGAGAAGTTAGTAAGTATATTTATCTTGTAGAGTATAAGGCTAGCTAGGGCTAAGGACGTAGCAGTTCCATTAATAAGGGACAGCTCTTCTTTTAAGCCTAAAATAACTAGCTTAATATTCTTTTATCTCAAGGCTTATTAAGTAGATAACACCTCAAACCACACACGGATAAATATATCTAGGTTTCCTTAAATTACGCTACTAATATATAAGAGCGGTATAAGATTGGCTAAGGCTAATATAGAACCACGAAGCGGAATTACTAGGGTAATATTATGGCTAGACTAAGGATTATTGCAGGAAGGGATGACGAAAGCTAATTAGGACAAGCATCACGTGCAGCGGACGCAGCTTAGCGCTATAACCGTTTCAGGGACATATAATAGGGCGAGGGACAGGGCTATATAATATAGACGCTTGAGGATATAGCTCCTATAAGCGTCTAGATAACGCGGACGCCAGCGACCTCAGCGTCTAGGACGTTATAGACACCAGCGACCTCAGCGTCCTTATTTAGGTATATAGTTATCTATAATAGGGGCCCTTAGGATCCCTATCGGTTAACTTATTTAATTAAGTATTTAGTCTAATTAACTTATACTGTAATACGCCCAGTGCCTCTTACTATTATAGTAGACGCTCCGCCTTGTGCAATCCTTGCCTATATCGAATAGATTACTTGTCCCTTGCTATCCCGCCCGAGCCCGGTGGCTACTATTAGGGGTTTCGTCCCTTGAGCGTTACACTTTGACCGATCAATAAATCAAATAGCAATTGATAAAGGAATAATATATTACATCATCTTTTATAACTAACTTAAAATCTAAAACACCATTAAAAGATATATCCTTATCTAGTGACTTAGAAGAAGAAGAGATACGCAGAATACAAAACGTTCAACAAGTCTAACAACCTTAGTACAAAGCCTACCTATTACTAAACCTTATACTAAAGGAAACAAGGTCGAGAAGAAGTCGTCCCAACACAACAAGATAACCAACCTAGGACTACTTCGCAACTTAGCTCGAACCTTTACAAGCATAGACGGTAGTACTAAGACTTAAAATCAAGAACCAATATTAAGGAATACCAATATGTCCAATAGCAATTTACTTATAAAGATCAAGGCTTACTAAGGGGATCGAACCGCTTTGGAACTCTTTCTTGCACTATGCGAACTATCTTTTGTCATCTCTAGCTAAGCATTTAATACTGATGTCAAGAAGGTCATGTTCACAGGAGCTTATCTTAAAGGAGGGCCACTTTAGTGGTTCTCTCTACTCCTATAAGACTACTTGCAGAATAGGAACCAGGCTAGAGACGAAACACGACGACTATTTAGTAGTTATATAGGTTTCTACTAGGTACTCTAAGACATATATAGAGGAGGCAACCTAAAAAGAGACGCCTAGTATAAGATTTAACGACTGTACTAAGGCAACGCTCCAGCATCTCAGTATACTAGGAAGTTTATATAGTATACTTATCTTATAGGACTCAATAATGAGGGACTTGCACTTTAATTCTATTAAGGACTGAACGACTCGGTAAAGGACGAACTCGCTCACGGGGAACGACCTTTAAATCTTCACAGCATAAGGATTTAAGCTATTAAATTAGACTAATAAATCTAGGAGAGAAAACGAGAACGCAGAGGATTCAAATCTATATAGACCCTAAACACTTCTAGGAAATATAAGAGAACTAATCTAGACAAAATAGATCTCAGCGTATTCTAGAAGAAGTATATAGGAAAACTATTAGATAAAGACAGACGATACCAACTTAATAACAATCTTTGCCTTTATTATGGCAAAGAAGGACACAGAGCTAAAGATTACTATACTTTAAAAAGAAAGAAGCCAGGTTTCTAGAAAAAGCTTCATGCTATTCATGGAATATACAAAAATGAACCTACTATAAACTTAGTGGATAATAATGATTTAGAATTAGCGGCACTAGCTAATTATACCATTAAAGAAGATGAACCACAACAGATACTGGCATAGATTAATATTATTAATTAAGACGGTGAAAGTGAGGAAGAAGGGGAAATCACTGAAGAAGAAGAAGAACCCACTTTCTCCTATCGACTCACGATACCACTTATTAACCTAGGGACATAGCAAATTATCTATCCCGGATAGATAATAGTAAGCCTAATATGGGATGAAAACGACTGGGCGACAAATGCAATTAGAATCTGAGTCGAACAAGCAGATATCGAGCGCTAAAGATTCATTATAGAATATATTTATACCTAGTGGTTTCCAGTCAATATGCTACAACAACTGGAAAACGATATTATCACAACGATAATAGGGGAGTCGATGCGACAAACACGCCCAAGAACCCCTTACCTAGCCTTTACTATATATTAAGCAATTAGAGATATAGGTAGGAGAGAATAAAAGCTTTACTTAATGGTATACCGGTTATAATTATGCTAGACATAGGAGTAATAGGAAACTATATTTATTATTAAACAGTCTAGAAAATTCAGGAAAAAACATAGAAAAAGACAAAATCCTATCAGCTTTAAGTCGCTAATAGATCAAAAATGGCATATTAGAATGGCACTGTTATATATAAAGTTAGAACAATTATAAAAATAGAGAATTTTAAAGAACGAGTGGTACTAGATGTCACTAATATAGGAAATTGTTAGGTAATCTTAGGAACACCGTTCCTAGATACCTACTCACCTAGATAGAGGAGTATATTAATAAAATTTGCGATTCGCAACGTAAGAGTATTAAACTAGAACTACAAGACCTTGTCACTTCTATAAGAAGAGAAAGGATAGTAGGATAAGGCCACCCTGTAATAGGATACTTTCCTATATAGAATATATAGACGGGTAAAGGAGCTATATAGCATAGTAAGTGCTAATAACTCAAGTCTAGCTTTACTAAACGAGTACAAATAATACGAGCAAGTTTTTAAAGAAGACGCTGAGAACGAACTACCGAAACACACAGCATAGGACTATAAGATTAAACTATTACTAGATAAACAACCAAGAGGAACCAAACTCTATAGTATAAGTCTATTACACTGAGAGGAATGCAATAAATACGTCAATAAACTTCTATAAAAAGGATTTATCAGGAAATCGGAAGCACTAGTTGCTTACTCCTTATTCTTCGTTCTAAAGAAAGGAGGAAAACTTAGACCAGTCATCGACTATCAACTCCTAAATAAAATCACGCAGAAAGACGGATACCTACTCCTATTAATTAGGGATATACTAGACCAACTGAGAGGATCTAAATACTTTATAAAGATAGACCTCCTAAGTGTATATAACCTTATTAGAATTAAGGAGGGAGACGAGTGGAAGATAGTATTTAAAACACCTTTAGGCATACACAAATACCTCGTAATGCCTTTTGGACTCACCAATGCACTAGTAATATTCTAAAAGTATATTAATAATATCTTAAGAGAGAATCTAGATATTTTTGTTCTTGTATATATAGACGATATCATTGTGTTTTCTAAGACGTTAGAAGAATATAAAGAACATGTCAAATAGGTACTTAAGAAACTTGATCAATACAATTTGCGTATAAAGCTCATAAAATACGAATTCTACGTTTAATAAACTGACTTCTTAGGCTATGTCATTATAATTAATAAGATATAGATATTAGACGAGAAAGTCAAAGCTATTAAGGAATAGCCGACACTAAAAAATATGAAAGATGTTCAATCTTTCCTCGGCTTTGGAAACTTTTATAGGAGATTTATTAACGGATACTCTAGAGTTGCTAAGGCTCTAAACGAGCTTACTAAGAAGGAAACGCCTTTCGTGTGGGCTAAACCTCAGGAATTAGTATTTTAGAAGATAAAAGAACTCTTCACCACAGCACCTATCCTTATAACCTTTAATTATAAGAAAGTAATCACTATCGAGATAGACGCGTCAGACTATGCTATAGGAGTATATCTAAACCAACTAGATGAGAAGGGAAAACTCCACCCTGTCGTCTTCTACTCGCGAACCATGATGGCTCTAAAACTAAACTACGACATTCACGACAAGGAACTACTTATAATAGTTGAAGCAATAAAATATTAGAAAATCTACTGCACCATGCCAAAACATCAAGTATATATTATTACTAACTATAAGAACTTGACGTACTTTACTAGTATAAAAGTCTTGAATAGACGTCAAACAAGATAGGCAGAAGAGCTAGCCAATTTTAACTACCGTATTTCCTATTAGAAAGGATCCGAAAATCTTCGAGCCGACGCCCTGAGTAGGCGATCAGATTATATTGAAAATAAGACCCAAGTCTCACATACAATCTTTAATTAATAAGAGGATAGCACGCTACTATATAATTACTAGTTACTATTAATAGTCTTTATTATTGAGGACACACCACGAGTATTATAAATTAAGGTAGGATATAAGAAGGACAAAGTCGCTCAATTGGCGCAGCAGGAAAACTCGCTATTCTAAAAAGACAATAATAGATTTATCACAGTCAATAACTGAGTTTATATCCTAGCGGTTAAATAAGAAGGACTTATTCAGGAGATCTATAGCTATAGTCACTAAGGAATCAGAAGCATAATGGAACAAGTTCAATAAACTTATTATATTCCTGAACTATAGAAGAAGACTAAGAAAATTATTAGCATCTGTAATTCTTGTAAAAGAAGCAAGAATGAACGATATCAACTATATAGCTTATTATAACTACTATTGCCACTAGAGGGCGCATGGCACTCCATTGCCATGGACTTCATCACTGATTTACCAGTATTAAGGGAACTAGGAAACACAACACTATATAATATAATATATATTATTATAGATCGACTTACTAAGTATGTATACTTTTTGTATATAGTACGCTCTTGCAACGTATAAGACCTTTTATTTCTATTACACAGAAATATTATAGCTTAATATAGAGCACTAAAGGAGATTATCTCGGACCGAGACAAGCTCTTCACGTCAAAATTCTGGACTTTACTTACAGTATTAATAGGGATTAAATATAAAATATCCACCGTATTTCACCCGTAGACGGATAGATAAACTAAATGACTTAATTAAATATTGGAACAATTCCTACGTGTATATGTCAATTATAAATAGAATAACTGGACAACCTTACTACCTTTAGCACAATTTGTATACAACAACTCTATAAACTAAATAATAAAAGAAACACCATTCTTTGTAAACTACGGGAGACACCCGACTCTACACCATGAGACACATACGCTATAAGTATATATAGAACAGGCACAGCTATAATACTTAGAGATTTCTATACTTTATAACCAATTAAAACAGGAACTCTCTCTTGCAGCAGCTCGTTCAACAATTTAAGCTAATAAATATAGATCGTGCGGACCCGATCTTAAAGAAGGGGATAGCGTCTACCTTCGCCGCAAGAATGTTAAAACACAGAGACTAAGTAGCAAATTAGACCATTTAAAGTTAGGACCATTTAGATATCTAAGGTCCTAGGGCCAGTTACATTTCGACTTAAGTTACTACCGACAATGTGAATACACCCGGTCTTTCACAAATCACTTCTAGAACTAGCCCCACTCAATGCGGAACCGCCAGGACCAATTCTCCTAGACGACGAGATATAATTATAGGAATATAAAGTCAAGTTAATCTTAGACGAACGACGACACTACGGCAAAAAACAGTACCTTATAAAATAGAAAGGATACCTAGACTTAGAGAATATATAGGAACCAGTTAAGAATTTAGGAAATACTGCTGAAGCACTTTAGGAGTATTAATAGAAGGCTGCATAACCCAGTCCTGGCCTAGGGCCATGGAAAAATCGAAACCCAAAGTATCCTAAACTACATCAGTATTAGGAACGAAACTAGGAGGGACGTCTTGACGACCCTCAGACAAATCCTACTCCTAATAAGACTCAACCTCCTACTTAACTATATCCCAACGTTTCTTTTCCAACTCCTCCTTCTCCTTAGCTACCTCACAGAGCTGACGCTTCAGCTCCTACCGACGCTATTAAGCCTTTTCAATCCGTGCAGTAAGGGAATCAACTAAGACGAAATATAAAGTTAGTACTACCTGAGAAAACTGTCTAAAGAGAACCACCTATATTCCTTAAAACTTAAAGACGTCGTATAACGAGTTATACCCTAATTTAATACAGTGAGTATAACTCGTATAAAGGTTAGGCATAACAACACACTCGCTCCCGGCTTTAACACAGCGAGAACAAGCTGGTATTTTTAGAGGATATTTAGCAAAGATACGCTTTAATAATTTGAGACGACGGAGGTGACGAGCTTATAACTCTGGTTTAGCGGATATAATACATCACTACTCGACAGATATATACCTTTTATAAGCTTCTTGAGGATAAGAAGGTCTTTAAGGAGGGGATAGTGTTATAGCTAGACTAAGGATTGTTATAGGAAGGGATAACGAAAGCTAATTAGGATAAGTATTATATATAGTAGATGCAGCTTAGCGCTGTGACCGTTTCAGGGACACGTGATAGGGCGAGGGGCAGGGCTATTTAACGCAGACGCTTGAGGACGTAGCTCCTATAAGTGTCCGGACGACGCGGACGCCAGCGACCTCAGCGTCTAGGACGTTATAGACACTAGCGACCTTAGCGTCCTTATTCAGTAATATAGTCATCTATAATAGGGGCCCTTAGGATCCCTATTAGTCAACTTATTTAATTAAGTATTTAGTCTAATTAACTTATACTGTAATACGCCTAATGCCTCTTACTATTATAGCAGACGCTCCTCCTTATGCAATCCTTGTCTATATCGAATACGTTACTTGTCCCTTGCTATCCCGCCCAAGCCCGGTGGCTACTATTAGAGGTTTCGTCCCTTGAGCGTTACAGGTAACTCCTCATTAAAGTAACTCTAAAATTATTTCTATAACTAATAGCAAGATAGCTGAGTGCCTATAAATATTAGTATTATATTATGTAAGTATAGAGGACCTAGTTTAAGCTATAGGTATACTATAGGAGCTGAGCAAGTTAGGTAAACTATAGTTTTATCTATTAATATATGTAATTACAGCACTCTATATATACTATATTAGCACCTTCTAAAGTGCTAAAACATTTATACTCTAGCTATTAGTACTACTACTAAATTCTATATTAACGCCTAAGGCTGTTCAGCTAGTACTAATATTCTAAATATATTATCTAACACTTACTATAAATATAGTACCCTTTAGCAAGATATTCCTAGAGTATTCTCATGCTCTCCTCTATCCTAATAAGTATATTAAAACTAATATTAGTAAAGCAACTATTCCTGTATAAAGTTATAAAAATATAAAAAAATACTAGTTAGAAGTTAGTCTAACCGTGCGACTGATACCACTATAGTAATGCTTAGATCTCAGCTATTAATTATCGATTTCCTCTCACTTTTAATATATTAAAGCTCTTTCTATATTTTAAGCGTTAAATCTAAGTATAGAGAGGGCTATCTATTTTCTAGAGTAGCGCATCTGTTTCCCTAGGAACTAGTTACGCTACTTTTATTTATAGATATTACTAGTAGAGGGTACCTAGAGTTAGTACTAGTAAGGTGTTAGTAATATAAGGAGTGATAGGGATAAGAGGTTGATCCTATATTCCTAGAATATAAAAACTTAGAGAAGATATAGAAGAAGCATATCAAATTTTGTGTTCTAACATCTTAGCGACTTATTAATAGGCTAGATTTTCATGCCTACAGGTAATAAATTATAAATCTATAGGGATAGTAGTAAGTTAGGAAACGTTAAGAAATTAATTTGCTTATTGTCTAAAGTCTTAATAGCAACTATTCCCTATCTTATAAATAGATTGGCGCCGTCTAACTCTAACTAAAAACTAGGTGGGCTTATAAAGGCTATATCTGTATAGCCTAGCTATATCTACATTATAAAGTTAAAATAGCCTTATTTACTTAGCCGGCTTTTTTCTATTCTAACTTCTAAGTATTACTTCTTACTTTTAGCGGTAATAGATAGAGTATGGGACAAACGGAATATAATAACATGACGCTAAATACTTATTACCGCTGTTATAGGTAGATCTAGTATAAAAGTTGGATATTATTCTACAGCTAAGGTTAAGTTCTAGATATTTAACCCTAAATTCTTCAGGATATATATCAATTATATTAGTAGCTACCGCTATAGGGCACCGTTCCAAGCTACGTGGCTAAGCTAGTATTAGATCAGCCTAATATAGAATATCTAGGTATAGTTACTTTAGTTAGGTGCCCTAGGGTCGTACAAACCATCTTTCCCTCCTAATACTAGTATAATAATATAGCTTAAGTCAGATAAAGGCCTTATAAGTTAGTAAATAAGTAAATTGTAGCGGAATCCTATAGTACATTATAGCTTATTATTAGAGCTAGTAGTAACTATAGGTTAAGGATAGCTAAGTAGGCTGCTTTAGTCTGTAGATCTTATATACCCTAGTACTATTATTAAGGAGGTCTCTAAGCGACTTGTTGAATAAGATCTTTAAGCGCCTTCTTAATAATTTTGAAGAGGCCGCTAAGGGGATCACGGAATATTAAATATACTATATACTATCCTAAAAGAAATAACTAGAATGACTATAATATATAATAATAATAAGATTAGTGTATTGAATAATAAAAAGGACATCTTCTATATAGAGACTATAATAGGAAAGATAGTAAGCTCTATTAGATATATTCTAGAGTGCGTCTATAAGTAGATTACTCTTAAGTGGCACTTAGAAACTCCTATTCTATTTTACACGCGTAATCTTTGATATATACTATAAAGATTATATATTAGTCTTAAATATTATTAAGAACCTATAGTAAGATCGAGCTTATTTATAGCACTTACTTCTAGAAAGATATTAAGGTACTATAACTCTCTACCATCTAGATCGAATAGTAGTAAACATGTAACGACTTGTAGTGGACCTGAATTAACTAGCATTGTTATCAAGTACCGGTTTGCAATATATTCGATATAAGTCCTTACACCTAGGTTATTAGAATATTATTTAGACTTACTATAAGTATTATTATAGGCACAATAAACTCTTCAGGAGCTCTTTTAATTATAGGCCAGCTTCTACTTTATCAAAATATAATTCATCTATAAACTTACTTTCTATTAATATACCTAAAGGCTAATAATTAGAGAAGCGCTAGAGTATAAGACCTAAAATAGCAGCTTTAAGATCGTATAGTATGTTAGAGCTTATCGATATAGTATTAAGGGGTCTTTTTACTACATAAACTAAGGTAGGACTAATAAGTATATATATTATTAAAGGTAAAGTGAAGGGAAGGTAATCTAGTGACTAGAGCTGTACTACTCACAGCTGCTTATTAATAAATAGACTATAAATATCAATAAAACAGTGCTATAATATATATAGATTTATTATATTTATAGTACTTATAGAAGTATCTAACACGATATATTACTATAAATTCTATCCCTTTATTAAATTCTTACACTCTAAAGTAAGAGTTATAAAAGTATATAGCCTATTTAGGTTAACTATTTTCTTAATTCATCTTAAGTATAGATTTATCTACGCTTATAGTAGTATTAAGATATAAATTACCTAATTCTTCTCTATATAATTATAGTTATTAAATGTTATATTCGTGCCTGTTAAGCGGAAGTATAGTGGTAGGGCGAGAGTAAAATAGTATAGGGTTAACTAAAGGGTTTTAAGATCTTTAATAGCATAATCCATTTTATTAAACATCTACTAACTAGCGCGTAGAAGCGCGTTATATACTAGAAACTATATATATATATCTTAGTTATTATATCCTTAAAGACTTTTCTAGATTTCTAACGGCCCACTTAATAATAGTAAACCTAATTTTAGGGACTTATTATTATCCTAAGTAGTATTAGAAATAGGAAGTAGTACCTCTATCTAAGACGTGCAAATATTAAAAGGTCTATATATAATAATTAATATAAAGGTGTCTATCTCAAAGACGGCCTACTAAGCTCTTTACTTTTCTTCCTAGATAGCCTATTCTAAATTAGCGGCAGATACTAGGCTAGCTAGCCTCGTAGACTTTTAGTCAATATAGTATAGAGATAGGCAGTATACTATACAATAGTAAACCCTAGTTACTTCCTAACTATAAAATAATAGACTAGATATAAGTTTATAGTAGGCTAGAAGTATACGACTTTATAATATACATAAAGGCGGCTCTTCTTAGCTTTTCACACACTATAATAATAGCGCTTATACCTTTTTAAAGAACTAGGCTCCTTACTCCTTTAGTCTAATTATCTAAAGCTATTCCCATTCTAAAAAGCGTGCCAATAATATAAATATACTATTTAGAAGTAGAGCTATAGAGATATCGATTGTCCTTAACTGTTTCTCCCTATTAGCCTAGAATTTAAATACCTCAGAAAAGAGCTTTAAATAGTAAAGAAGTAGTAGAAAGTTCTAGACTTTACTAAAGAAGAGCTCGAATTTCACGTATATTAGTATATATAATAGGATTCTAGAGGCTATATTTAAAGCTCTTATAGATATTTAGCAAGGAGGGGAGAGCAATCTAGCCTTATTATATTGCCTACTACTACTAATAACGGCACCTACTAACTACCTCTCTAGATATTAAAGGACAAATACTATAATATACTATTAGTTATAGATAAGTTACTAGGTTTAGATACTGCTATATTGGGTCGGTTTATATCTATAGTACTATGTGAGTGCTACCTAGTAGAGCTAAGCACATCGTGACCTATAAATATAAACTAATATTCTAGGTAATTAGGGAATAATATGTTGAGGAAGCTATTAGTGCTTATTCCATTAGGGTCCTATAGAAGTGCTAAGGTTAATAGATGGGAATTAGGCTCTAGTTCTATCTATTTAAGAACATAATAATTTAGTAGATTATGATTAGGATGACTTTAAGTCTCTCGAACACTTATCTTTACCTAGGATCGATTAATATTTCGTGTAGTAGGATAGGTGCATATAGTAGCGACCCGAGCATATAGCGAATAGGTTAGTCGCCGCATATCGCCTACAAGTAACAAATGATATAGGTATTAGCGCTTTTTTAATCTTACAAAGAGTGATTTTAGGGTATAGTAAACATTTTGTTTTCTTCCTACAGCATTCTACTTTATCTATCTCTTATAATAAGAGTATATTACTAAATTTAGGTTAATATACCTCTGATATTCCTAATAGATATAAGTAGGAACTAGATTACTGTGCATGTTATTAGCGTACGTCAAGTACTATATATTAAGCTAGTCAGGATCTATAGTAGGTTCTATCTCTTATTATAGGACGCAAGCGTTCTAATATAGTGCTATATCTAGTCCTTAATAGAGTATATATCGTTTAACTATACCTAAGAGTTAATTAAAGTCTAATAGTATGGAGAAAGTAGGAATGCTTAAGTTTGCCTTCCGCTAAAAAATAGAGTAGTAGATTATAGGTAGCTATAGGGTCGTAAGAAGCTAAGTAAGTACTACTATAAAGCAAGTAAACTAAGGTAAGGTAAGTGTTGTCATGCTACTAAGCTAGTATAGGCGAGGGCGAGTGCGAGTGGGATAGGTGGACTAAGTATATATACTTATTATATATCTCTATCTAGGTATATACATAAAAGAAGGTAAGAGAGGATAAATACTAACCGCTAAGGTCACGCGTAAATTAAGGTCTAGCTTATTAAGTGACTAAAGTTGAAAGGTTTCTGTATATATTATATATTTTATATTAGATACTAATAACATTTTACGACAAGAAGATTAAGTATTTAGGTAGCTAGATATATATAAAGCCCTGTTACAATGAAGTCAATCTCCTTATTAACTTATAGTCTTTAACTTCTTCTAAAATATTTATTATATATAGCCTAAGTATTACCTTAGAAGTCTATGCTAATAAAGTCTCTACGGCCTTTATCCTTAGTAAATATTATAAGCCACTTTAACTACTTCTATTTAACTGCTAGTTTCTAGTATATCTCTATATAGACGGCCCTATTAATCCCCTCCCTAGCTAGGTGTCTATCTAGTTTATACTTATCTATATAATAGAATCTATAAAGTTAACGTAAAGCGTTTAAACACTAATACTAGTTTTGCTATAGTAAGTGTAAGATTTAGGTTGACTAACCTATAGCCATCCTTGCCGTAGATATTAGCAGTAGACTTAATTAGCATTACCGCCGCCACTTTCTACAAGGCAAATAGCATAACTATAGGGATCACAATTTAATTTAGTGTATTACTAGTAAATATAAAAGCTTTAGGGGAGGAGGGCGGGAGGGTTTTAAAGATATATAATAATTCTTAAGCTGTGATATAAGCACTATCAAAGCCTACTATCCGGCCTTCTTTTAGAGTATTAAGCAATATAGAAAGAGGGTCTTTAGGGGGAGTGAGTATATACTTTACTCCTAGTTACAGTTAATATTTCTAGTAGATATTATATAAAATATAAGAAGGTTTTAAACCATTATAGACAATAATATTTGGGGGCCTAAATGTCTTTACTACGGTTTCGAAGGCTTTAGGTATGGACTTTACATCGGATAGGTCAGTTTAGATATTTAAATAGCCCTCTAAAGAAGTGCCGTCCGAAATACTACACGCTACTAGAGCTATCTTATATCTATTACTCGCGAACTTCGAGGCTATAGCGCTTCCTAGTCTCAGGCCTATACCTAGGATAAGGATGACTCTAGTAATACCTATATATAATTAAAGAAGGCTTAAAAGTATTAATAGTACTTATAAAGAGAAGGAAGTTTATACCTTAAAACAATTATATATAGTTATAATAATAGCTTGTATAAAGCTTTCACCTTCACGGCCTGTATTATTCTACTTATAAGTGAAGCGGTATAAAGCTTTTTATTAAGATAGAAAAGTCTATCCAAATAGAGAGACTGCTTTTAATAAGCTCCACCTAGAGGCCGCGTATAGTAGCCGGCTTTAAAAGTAAGTCTATTCACTACAAGGATATAGCTATAACTTTACTTATATAAGCATTTAGACACTACTAAAGCCTATTACTATTAGTACCTTACGATGTTCTCGAAGAGAGCTAGATTGAAATATTATCCTAGCGCGCTAGCGTAACTAGATAAACTAGCAATAAAAGTAGATGGCTTTCTAGAACTTAATTAAATTTTCTAGCTTAATTAATCTAATATATTTGCAAGCTTCCTTTATACCTAGGTAGGTACCTATTAATCTAAGGTATATAGAGATATAGGGTAAGAGGTAGGGCTTCAGAATATTAAAGCTCGAATAACTATTACGCGGTTACGTAATTACGCAATAATTACATTCACCCTACTTGTAATTATTAGTCTTAACTCTATAATTAAACGACAAACTCCTCTTTACCTATTTTTATTACTTAAAAACTCCCCTAAGTAATTATTAAAGGGGAGTAGTTTAGGATAGTATCTTTATCACGCTTAAATATTGTAATAAAACTAGTATAGCAGTTAGACCACGCAGCAACCACGTCTACTAGTAATAATAGCTACTAACTAGTCTTAACTATACCTAAACTCTCGTTCTATTATAATTTTTGCTCTATAAATAGCTTTATTAACTCTTAAATCTCTACTTATAATATAGGGGCGGCCTAGGATTATTAAATCTCTCACTTTCCCCTAAAAGAAGCTTCTAGTAGTCTAATAGTAGATAAGGCTATATCTCTATAACTCTAGGCGACTATATTACTAATACTACTAAGGATTCTAAGGCGCTTACCTATAGGCCAACCCTTGTTTATATCTTCTATACCTTATATAATAGCTAAAGTCTTTACACCCACCTAATAGCGTCTAAAGCTACCCTAGTAAATCAGTTTATAATCTGCAACGCTCCTACACGTCCTAACCTAAATATTAAGCGTTACACTAATAAGCTTACAGTAAATACTAAAGTTAAGAATCTATACCTATCACTATCTATAGATTATTACCACGATAGGTCTATATTAGATAGATTAATAGTGAGACAGAAGTTGCGTTTATTACTTTATAATAGGATATATCTGTAGGGTGATTTGATTATACTCTTATTAATAGATAAAGTATCCTATAGTCGTGCGCCTAAGAGAATTTTTGTGTTAAGGTAGATATATCTTAAAATAGTTACCTATAATAATTAAATAGTTGTATTCTAATTCTAAGTATCTATTTCCTTAGAAGTCTGCGCTAGATTACTAGGAGTATTTCTATCTATATAACTACTACTAATTGTAAGTAAAGACATAGTAGACGTCTGCCAAAATCCTAGCTCCTATTACTTAGATTAGCTAGCTAAAGTTTACGACTTCGATACAGTTGTAAAATTATAGTTAGATAGCTAAGCTATATAGCTAAAACGCGCCCTTATAACTTAGACGGGGTAAAAGTAGCTAATAAAACAGGTTAATAATAATTTTAATACTAGAATCCTCAAAGCTAGCTAACACTATCTACTTTAAAGTAGGCTATACACTATATAGAAAATAGGAAGCTATATTAGACAAGGTATATAAACGTTGACGCCACTCCACCCTAATTATCTTACTTCTAAACCTAGATTAGAAGAACAGCTATTAATAGCTAATAAATACTGACACCACCCTAACATATCTACTAGACTCTAACGCTAGTCTAATCAAATGAGTTTGGCAAGACTCAGCACCTCTATACTATATTCAAATTTGTATTATATATAGGGTTATTAAGCTAGACGCCCTTGCACATTTGTTAATGAATTTATTAATATAGTCCCCTCTTACTATAACTATCTATATTATAACTATAACCTCGTTTTAGCTATAAATTCTTTGCACACTAAGTAAATCCTTATATAAATTACCCCTGTCTCTTAATACTCTAATATATTATTAGTAGAGGCCTGATATTATTATAACAGATAATCTATCTATATCTAAATAGTCTTATTATCCTATTACCTAGGTATAAAAAAGGGCGCTTAGGGAGTAGGTAAATACCTTTCTAAAGGCACTAGTATATAAGTAGTATATTGCCTAGTTTAAGGAGAAGTTTAATCGCCTAATTATATAGCTAATAGTTTCTGAGATCCTTAGCGACAGATACTAGTAGCTAGATAGCCCTTCTAATCCTATACCTTTATAAGTAGAGATAGTAAGGAACTAGTAGTTATACTAGCCTAATCTTGAGTAAATCCTCTATAACTAGTAGTAGATAATTAAGGATAGAAAAGATCTTATTACTAGTAATTTTCTTATTATAAAAGCACGTTGGATTTAGTACTTGCTTCTATAATATAAGGACCTTCTAGAACTAAGATTTAGCTAAGGCTAGCTTTTAAACTTTAAAGCACAGTATAAAATATATAGAGTAATATAATATAGTAAGGTTAGATCTATACTAGAAGTAATAAAGGAAGAGATAAAGGGAATAAGAATAATTACTAGGAGTATAAGGAGGATAATATATATAATATAGATAAGACTAGGCTATACTGGAAAAGATCACTAAATCGAGGCCTTGCTATAGAGTTAGTTCTAGGTGTTAAATGTAATAAGGCAAGGATTACGCTTATACTTTGTTATAATACTTCTAGATTAGATAGGTACCCTATCTAGTTTATTAAATTAGTAAAGACACTAAGAGTATTACGCGGAGTTAATATTTAAGCACTTAGAGGTCACTAGTTATATAATAAGAAAGTGTAGATAACTAGGATAGTTATAAGTGATTGGCTAAAGACGTTTTATCGCTTTATTAGATCTACACAACGAATACTTCTCCTTCTAAATAACTATTCTAGTTATATTAGTACCTTTAAAGTAGCACCTACGCTAGCTAATATCCGTATTCAATTCCTTCTAGCTATTTAATAAGCCTCTTTTAACCTCTAGATTAAGGTATTATCTAGAATAAGAAGATTTATTACTAGAAGTAGTGGCTATAGTTTATACTTAATAGATATAAGTGTAATCTGGATTCAGTTAAAATAGTTACCCTTCTAAATATAATTAGATAGGTACTTAGAGTATAGAATCACGATGTTTTGTTAATAATAATTTATAACTGCTTTAGAAAGAGTATAATATTCTAGTCGCCTATACTTCTACTAGGACTACTAGTACCTAATTTATTAATAATCTACTGTGATATTTAATACGCTAGCTAGATCTATAACCTTATAAGCTTAGAGAACTTCCTAAACCTAGTAGAAGAATAGGATATAGATATAGAGAAAGGTAATCTACTCGAATAGCTGCTAGAAGTATATATATATATAGAGGATCTAGAAGACAACGATCCTGAAGAGCCTCCACCACCCCCTATTCTAATACCTTTATAGGTATTATAAAGCCTCTAGTTAGTACTATACTTTAAGGAGTGCTAAGAGGATAGTAGGGTAGAGGAAATAAGGCTATTAACTAGGCTAGAAAGGGATATTTAAGCTATAGTAGCGATAAAGAAGAAGCAGATCATATTAAATAGCTTTTTTAAGCCTTCTTAGTTATCTTTTAGTATATTAATTACCTTATTATTATAATAACTTGTCTTAGATTAATTATATAGCTATAGCGAGAGAGGACTATATAGGATATTATATCACGTACACTTACATATATCTATACCTAGTATAGATCCCCTATTATCTAAACCTAGCTACTATTCCTTCTATAGTACTACCTATAGAGCTAGCTATAGGTATATAGTTAAATAGCTTGCTAAGATAGCATGTAGCTCTTTCACGTACATGATCTATATAGTAAGTAGGTTTACTAACACTAATAGTTTTAGTTGCCCTCCTAAAGAGATACTATTAGATTATATAAGGAGCTAGTTATATGAATAAGGTGTTTGGAACCTAAGTACTAGGATCGATTTTAATACCGTCCTATTATAGGTGAGCATAAGTCTTAGACAAATGTCACGTTATAATTAGACGGATTAGCTTAAGTTTGAGTATATTACTGAATATCTTAATAGACTAGTTAATATATTAAAAATTGCTATGTAATCTAGTTCCTAGGGATAGGATTACGAACTATAGCTATATAACGCAATAATTATAAGGAGTAGATATATAACCTATTCAAAGTTTTCCTATTTTTACTATTACACTATACTAACTAAGCTACTAAGTTTCCTAGGGTCGCTATAATGATTCCTATCTTCTAGAACACTATTTTTAGTAACTAAAACTAGATCTTTTACTATTATAAGGATACTATATTATACGCGTTTTTAGTATTATAGTTTCTCTTATATGACCGATTTACTATTATAATAACAACCAATCATATACGCGTTTCCGATACTAGCATTCTCTATATAACCGATTATATATTAGTACTTCTAGCTTGTACCGCAAGCTTAATAGTTAGCCTCTATGTCTCTATATATATTATATAGCTACTAGTATTAAGTATATTAATAGCACTAAAGCGTTACACTATTACATTTACTATTACCGCTAATTATAATTAGAATTAAATACCTATATATAAGAAGGCAGTATATAGCCAAAGTATTACACCGTTAGTGCTGCAGTATTCTCACCATTATATCTTATTTACTATTAACTGGGCCTTATTTGAATTAACTACTCACTAGACTAGATAAAATATGTACCGTTAGATTTTTAGTGGGGGTCTTTCTTACCTCTTAGCAACTATCGTATATAAGTCATCTAGAATGGCGGCGTATTTCGTTAAATTTTGTCGTTGTCGTATTATATATATTAATATTAGGTTCTTTTTAAAGTTAATCTATCTATATCTTTAGCATGTGTTTTAGTAGGACTTAATCTTAAATTATTAACAGAGGATCAAGCTTATATTATTAGCCTTTATAGCTATAAAGCTTAAATTTATATATAGAATAAGCTACGAAGAATACACTTCAATAGTTTATTAGATCTATATAGATAGCGCTTCTAAGATTAGCGGCTAGTAGATTAAAAAGTGAGTTCTTTAAGAGATTAGGCCTAGTAGAGGACGACGACATGTATAGAGAGCTCTATAAGTAGATAAAGGTATATTAGACGTGGTTAACCTACGTATATATTTGCTAAGTAGTAGTATAGGATAAGGTAGCTGCTAGTAGATAGAGAACGAGTTAAGATCTAAAGAACCTGGTGTTAGAGCCTAGGAATAATCCTAATATTTAGCTGCCCTTCTCTTATAATTAGATTATAGAGACTATAATCTATAAGGAGATATTAGCTATATACCATACTACGAGTCCGCTAACGAAGCTATACTATAACTTTAGCTACTATATCTAAGGGAATAATAAAGAGAACTAGGTGATCAGATGGCTACTATAGCACGTTTTTTGATATTAAGATAGTCGTAATAGGCGATATAAAGAGGCAAAGTCTTCTATATTTATTCGAATTAAGATTAAGAATATAACTAATAGAGGATTTAGTACATCTAACTATTTATGAGGTATAGATCTTATAGATATCTAGAGATACTAGTTACCCTCTTAACTAAAGCTATAGTAGCTAAGTTATTAGCCTAGTCGAGGAGCGCCTACTAGGATCCTATTAGGAATGCCTAAACGACTATAGGCCTTAGGTATCTATTTAATATCAAATAATAGGAAGAAACGAAATCGATTCTATATTACCTATTATATTTACTTAATAAGAGAACCTCTTTTTAATATATATAGACGGCTTCTACTATAAACTAAATAGAGATTTAAAGCTATACTTTATTTAGGTTATAAAATGTAAGATATCTATAAAGGATTAAGAGGTAAAGGTAGAAAGGTGTAGCTTAATAAGAATACCTAAGAGGAGCCTATTATAGGTAGTGTGGTGAAACTAAAGGTGATAATTTATCTTAATATTATCTAAGCGCCGTGTAAATCACCTGGCTAAATTTGTGGAACTTTGACGTAGTCGCAAAATTATAGCTCAGGTGTCTAAGCTATATTACTTAATTTACGCCTCTTTTCTAGCCTAATTATATAAATCTCTAGTAATAAATAGCGTAGTCACTGTAGTTAATACCCTTAAGAAGCATTATATTATTATATAAGTCACTTATCTACGTTGTTTCAAGTTATTAATCCTTTACTTATACCTATAAAGCCTTAGGAATTATATAAATAGAGCTAATTAACATGGCCACTCTAACTATAGACCAACCTATAGCATCTTAATAAGTAGTACCTATATAAGGAACGGGGGAGGTGGGTCCGGTCTGCGTCGCCTTTATAGTTATATTACTGCTCCTACTTCTAGTTATTAATATACTATACTCTACTATAGCTATAGTTGTTGCGTTAATAGATGTTCAAGGCATAGTTGATTTAGATATAGTTAATTTAGGTGTAGTTATTACAGGTGTACTTATTATAGGTATACTTATTATAGGTGTAGTTATTATAGAATAGTTATTATAGGTATAGTATTATAGGCGAGAAAGGATCTAAAACCTTAATACAATTATAAAGTTAAGAGAATAATTTATAATAACTAGCAAATATTAAGAAAAGAACCCTACTTAAAGGTATTAGCTATACTAATAGCTAATTAATACCAAGAACTTAGCCTCTCGCCTAATATTAAACTAATTTAGTAAACGCTATATTAAGCTGCTAGGCTAGCTTTATGACCACTATATTCGGCACCTTAGGAATATTCTTCTAAGTAGGATACCAGTTAATAACTATCTAACTATAATTACTTTCGACCCTAATTATTATACGCTATAAGAATTGTGTATACTCGAATTCTTCTCAACTTATAGTAATTAGCTTCTATTTAGCTTTAACTTTATAAACACCAGCTTAAAGTCTTAATTCATCTAGTTTAGTGACTTACTAGTCCTAATTACTAGGTATCCTTCCACTAGCACCTTGCGTAGTAGATAGCCTAATATCCTCTAGCTATAGTATCTGCCTATTCTTCCAACCTATATAGTATTACTACACTCTAGACTATTATATCTACGTCTAGTTATAATCTAGATTCTATTCTCTATAGGTGTAGAATAGCTTCCAACTTATCGTATATTTAATAGAGCACCTAGATAGTAGGAACTATAGATTTATCGGAGAGAGATCAAATTATAACTATAAGAGATCCGGCTTATTATTCTATCCTTAATACAAAATGTAAGTAATAAGAACTTAAAAGTTCTTTCATTTATTAGAGTTAGGAGCCTTTATACTTTACTAGTAGGGTATCTAAAGATATATCAGGAGATGGACTTTTAAAGCTTACTACTAAGGAGATAAGTAGGGGCCGTCTATAAGTCGATAGTAGGTAGTAGGCAAGTAGCGTAAAAGTAATAAACCGCTAAGAGGCGAGGGGAGTCGTTGTGAGATATCATTTTAGATTTTTTGGTAGCACCCTTAGCGGTTAATAGCCCTTAACTATTTGATGGTTTTATAGATATATTAGAATTAGCGACCTAGAAGCTTATAGTGGAAGAGCTGGGGTGCTCCATATGTTAATAGTATACTTATTCTTATAATCTTTAATTTAATAGTATATAAAGGAAGAGGAGGGGAAAGGTATATATATAAAAGATATATTATATAATGTAGGCCAATTTGCACTATAGAAAGAGGGCTGCCTATTTATTAGTACTCTTATAACACTCAGCCTCTAAGAGAGCCTTTCTATAACCTATTCTTCTAACCTACTCTTATAATACCGTAATACTATAATTTCTCCCTTATAATCCTAGACCTTAGCTAAGATATAAACCTTTAGCTTTAATGAAGCCCTAGGGCTACTAGTAACCGCTATAGTCTGTGTATATAAAAGAAAACCTTGCTTACTTATCGTAGGTACAGCTACTAATTATATAGTAGTATACTTTTATATATACTGTCTATAATCTCTACTTTTATCCTCTAGCTTAGTTCCCCAGGCCCCTTATATAGAAAGCATTTCAGTTCTCTTATATTAGCTCTATATTAGTTAGTAATCTTCTATATTAATTTAAATAATTATATAATAAGTATAGTATAGTTATTAGAGTAGTACTAAATAAGCTTTTCTTTATTAATATTACTACTTAGAGAGACATCTATATATAAGGAATATATTTAACTATATAAATAGCGTAATAGACTACTAGGTAAGAATTTAGACCACTTTATCTTAGCTAGTATTAAAGACCATACACGCTTCTAAAAAATCTTTAATACTACGTTTTCTAAAAAAGCCCTATAGGAGCAGGAACCTATTATCCAGTCCTATATTAGCAAATTAATAGATAGATTTTAGGAAACTATTAGCAACAGCCCCTTAAAGATATCTAGTATAATTAACCTTATAGAATATTTAAATTAGGCCACTTTTAACATAATTAGAGACCTTAGCTAGGGTTTAACTTTAAATATCTTAAGAAGAAGGAGTAGCATCCCTAGATTATAGTTTTCCTTTATTTTAAGGCTATATTATTTATAGCATTGTTGAAGTATTATCCTCTACTTGATAAGGCTATTTAAGCTATAACCCCTACTTTAGCTATAGCGTCTATTAAGATAGTAACCTCTGCTATAGAGAACAACGTTAAAGAGCGCTTATCACAAACGGCGGATCAGCCTAATCTTATATCCTTCACAATTAAGTATAATATATCCTCTAATAACTTAAGTATTTTAGTTAAAGAGATAGAATATAATTCAATGGCTTTTATTATTAGTAGTAGTAATACCTTAACTACAGCTCTTATAGGTATAGTTAGTAACTATCTTCTATATAACCTAAGAATACTTACCTACCTAGTTTAGGAGGTACACTCGTCCTTTATAAGCAAAGATACTATTAACTACTTATCTATTAATATACTCCTATACCTAAATACTGTTATTAAAGAAGGTCTATATATATACCCCCTAGTTCCCGATTTAATACGTCGTTAAATTGCTAGGGGTAATACTATTATTACTAGCTATATAGTACCTAATAGAACTATAGTTAGAATTCCTATATAGCCTACTTTCTAGTTATCTGTTAACTTTACTAAGCCTAATAAGTTCTACCTAGAACACTAGCAGCTATAATCAAGCGATAACTTTAATAACAATAAAGCTACGTTCTAACTATTTTCGGCTAGACCTATAAACTGTATTAGCTAGAACCTTATATAGTATAAACTATATATTATTCTAAGTAGGCTTTTCTAGCGGTTTAATATTACTATACTAGAGGGTAAGAAGATACTAGACTAGTTAAGCTAGAAGATCTAGTAGAGCTAGGATAAGGAGCCCGTCTACGTGAAGCTCACTAGCGCTAGATAAAGTTAATAGATAGCTTCTACTAAAACCGTCTTACTAAGAGGATAAATTAAGTTTAGACTATATTAATTAGAAAGGTTATCTTTTCTAGAGCTGACTTATTTAGTACCCTATATTAGCTTAGAGAATGTATAGAATACTATACTTAGTCTAGAATTCTATAGCCAGTAGGGTAAGCTAGTAGAGCTTCCTAAGTGATATAAAGGCTTTATGTTACGATCCTAATCTAAGACTAAGGATTCAGAGTTATATTAGACCTTTTAGAGTTATATTAGTCCCTAGCTATATTAGAGTTTTCATTCTACTTTGTGTATTCTAGCTTTCTCTCTCTACGCTTCGTCTTGTTATTATCCCTAGGGTTAGTTCTAGGTCAATCAATCGAGTTACTACCTTGCTACTAGGTCTAGAGGACCTAGTCTAGGTATTGTCTATACCTTACCGCTGGCCCTAGGGGTCGATCCCTTACACTTTAGTTTAGTTTAATAATAAATTGTACTAATATTCTCTCTTACCTAAGTACTTTATATTAACTTAGTTATAACCTTAGTATCTCTCTTATATTAGATAAGGTGCTTATACTTTAAACTCTTATTAACCTACTACTAATATTACTCTATATTTACTTCTTTATATTAAGATAAGACTTAATATTAATAAAGTTTCTAATTAATTCTATTCTTATAGTAGAAGAAGAATAAATGTTTCTAAAGAAAATTTTTAAAATATAAATATATATATAGGTTCCTAAACATTTTTAGGCTTATTTATCCTAGATTATTTAATTTTAGATCCTATAAATAGGTTATTTACTTATATAGACAAATACTACTATTAGATTATATTACTAGTAGGTATAGCTAACTATTTAAGCTTTATTAAAAGTCGAGTAAAGGGAGTGTGAGGGCTTGCTTCTACTTTAGGGGCTATAGATATAGTATATAACTTTACCTCCTATATTTTACCTAAATAGGTAGCGCTATTAGAGAGAGGACTGCTTTTTGGAAAAATAGTTATTTCTTCATCAGCGCTTCTAAAGGGGAAGGTGGGTCACTCGAAAATTAAAACAAAAAAACACTGAAAAAACGGCTGCAAAACCGCTCTATTGAATGCCTTGGGGCCCCCCGATGTCTATATAAGCTTGATGGGAGCAGCCGCCGTCATATAAACCAACTCTACGACCGTAGGGTCCTCGGGGTCCAACTTCGATTTGTATATAGAACTCTCCCTGGGCGACAATGGCATATAAATTGGCCAGTAATACTGTCTAAAAGTTCCAAGTACCAGTTGGTCTACGACAATCCTTACCACTTCAGCGCACTACGGTCTCTTCAAACCTTTTTCTGTCACCAAATCTACAAGCTCGACTTCCCATCGTATCTCCCCATAATCAATCTTCTGTAATGCGCTTACAGCGATTCTTCCAGCAATACTAGAGCCTCTCTGTTCTTGTCAGCCAAATGAGGCTTGTTTGGGTGCACACAGGAATCGTCTGATTGATTGAATTGTTCTATGTAGAATATGAGTGCGGAAGAACATAGAGCTTGAAGTGCACGTGACCTCGCTAACTAGTGAATCAGGTGATAACAGCTTTCGTCCCGTTTCCTGACACTAGCACATGTAATCTTCGTCCGCTTAAAAGGTCGATTTTTATTGTAAGGATCTCTAAAGGTGCTTTAAAAGCGTGACCTGCGTTGCTAGTAGAGAGTATGCACTTACTCGTGTGAGGGGCCGCTCCTCATTCATCTGCAGCAACCTTGTGGACGTGTTGCGCATGGCTCTGACTATGGTATCCCCTGTTGGCCGCCTTCGAACAAAGTGTGTCTAAAGATATCCCTGTAGCTGTCGTCAGACTTATCCTGCCAGGCCAAGCTCGGCTTGAGTAGTAACAGCCGTGAACACTTTCTTAGGGCCTGCAGAGACCGGTAGATATTTATATGATTGTGGATACGAGGTTTTGTGGAGACTTCGACTTCCACGGCTGAGGTGGAATGAGTGGAAAACGGACTAAGTATATGAACGCGAGATGTGACGGTAGTCAGACGGTATTTGTGAGGGTCAATTTAACATGCGAGTTACTGGCAGCAGCGTTAGATTCTGTTCCGCGGTCCGGGCGTTGAAGTAGGTCGTAACGGGCGCATTTGCCGTCTGAGCAACTATTGAGGGATGAGGTAAGAGATTTTGAAGTCTACTTGTAACTTTCGAAAGGTTCTTTGGCGGCGTTGTTATCTGTAGCAGCAGCAGGAGAAGGGGGAAGACGAATACAAGGTCAATTTGTCTCAGGGGCAAGGGAGAAGGTGTGGTAGCGGCGATGGAGAACGTGGAGGCAAGCGGGGGTAATAATGATGCATTTGTGTAGCTCGATTATAGTACAGTCTAGTATAGTTGTTACCTCTATAAAGCATACTCTAGAGCAGTCATTGCGAAATAAGAGGTTGGACGGTATGCCTGTGCTATTCGACCGGGTAAAGAATAGTCAAATATCCGCTTGCATGTACCACAACACCCCGATTTCCCATCTCTGTATACAAAAATTCTCCAATGATGGCTCGAGGCTCGCATCAATGGGCAAAGACACGAAAGTACTAATTTACGATACGGTGCGCTTTAAGTTACTTCATACTCTTGAGAGACATATGTAAATGAAGTGGCGTATGCTGCTTGGAGTCCTGATTACACGAAGCTTATTACCTGCTCGAAAGATCGGCCCGCCAAGTTATGGGATACACGGGTAAGGAGAACCTGCGGCTCGTAATACCTCGTTAAGACCACTCGAGCCCTTCAACTGAGACATCATTGCCGTAATGCAGCACCTTCAAGGGGCGCTTTAACCTCACGTCTGAACATGATGATATATACACAAATATTCATGGTGATGGAGCCGAAGTCCAGAGCAAGCTCTTCAATGACAATACGTATGGAGACAGGATGGACGACAACCTTCAGATTCAGAAGGTTGGCTGCAGTTTTTGGAGGGCCACTACAGACCTTGAAAAATCCAGACGACACAGAAAACACTCAAGACTGGGAGTTCGAGTCCACAGACAAGTTCAGTAGGCAAGGCTCAAGACGACGTTCTGAATAGTGAGGAGATATCACGTGACGGAGCAGAGCACAGTAACTATACTGTTGCGGCAGTGGATGAGATGGTCTCCGGATTGCTACCCCCATCTTCTGACTTGGAATAACAAGCCAGGATTAGTCTACGGAGGAGGAGAGGCCAAGTTGTCTCCACAGGTAAGTTATTTCAAGATGTATGTTCTGTTTAGAACTAGGCCTAAACGCATACAACGACCTAGCTTATCTCGTGGCGCCCCGCGCGAAGACCGGACCAAAGCTGTTCGTCTGCCACTCTTGTGATGAAGGTCTTGATGCCGTTGGAAGTAAGATAGATGCCACTTCTTTCCGATGTAATCTTCAGCGCCTCGAGCAGCAAGAAAGCCTTTTGCTAACTCATCTAGCATACTAATTGTAGGCGGGAACCCGAGGGCGATAAGTTTTGACAACCCATCGCTCTAGAACCTCTTCTTCTACCACTGAAAGCTTCATCTCTGACTTATGCGCAATTGATCTTGGCATCGTCCCCCATTGATCCTTCTACTTAACGTTCCAGCGTCAACATCATAAGCACGAGCAGCCGCCCGGAGTGTATTGTGCTCGCCCTTTCGCAGCGCAGCTAGCGCGCCCTCAATCCGTTGTATACGTGGGACCAACTGGCTAGAAGGAAGCGGACGAGGTTTACGAAGGTTTGTACGCGCACGGGAGGCCATTTGAAGGTGTTGATGTTGTGCAATGGATAGATAGATTGGAAGGTGGATATACCGGAGGGTTGAACAACACCAAAACAACGCTTAGTAAGCAGTTGTTGCATTACTACCCCCCGTTGAATTACCCCCTCCCACACGTTAGGCCGACTGCAGGTGCTGTTCATTCGCTATCGGTAACGACTCCATTCCATAAGATTTATAATCGTTCCTGCCGAACGGGGCAGCCCTTGTCCGTTGAGTTTTAACATAAAGGCATTACGCGTCGGGAACCTACAGATATGATATTATGCAGTCCAGCAGAGGAAGACTTCCTACGAACACGCTTCAACTAAAGAAGATGCTATCTGTCTAACTAACGTGCTGTAATTTGAATCAGGATACAACTGCAAGTCAATATTTAAAAGCGATGGAAGAAGTCACGGCAAAAGTAGTAAACGAAAAATAACAGGAAGCCAAACAGGAAATCAAAAAACAACTCACCATTCTTTAACAAGACTTGTCAAGATGGCAACAAGACAATCATCACATCCACACTGAGTACAGCACCCGCTTCAAAATCATATCAAAAGTCTGCCGGCAGCCAAGATATCTTCATAATGAGTCTGTATATATCTACCTTCCTTCCATTGCGAAAAGACCTGATCAGGTGTAGCTACTACCTATGTAGAAAGAGTCGGCGTGTTGAACGCGACGCGAAAAATCGCCCGGGCAGCGAGGGCTACTGTTGTGCGAAGGTACATAAATCCTGCCTCCCCTAACATGCAAAATTGCACTGCAAATTATCGATCGTGACAGGAAAAGTACCTGACGCAAACGAGAAACATTCTCCGCTGTCTGACTGGTGGTACGTAGTTCCAAGATACGTGAAAACAACCCCAGCAGTACCTTGGAATCCAATGGTTGCTGCCTTGAAGGTGAGCGTGCCTGGGTTCTTCGAAGCAAGTACAATACTGCCGACCCAACCGTTGTTTGCACCTGGTGCACCCTGGATATCGGCCGATGCGGTGACATTGTTGCAGTTGCTGTCTCCGACGAAAACGGTGAAACCTCCACCCTGATTGGTTCCTGGGTCTGAGATTCCATCGCCCGGTAAACCAGTCCCCGAGAAATAACTACTGATTACGAGGCAGCACACGGCCGCCCCTTCAGGTGGAGTTGGGGGTTTGCGGCAATCTGGAAGGGGATGACCATCACTGGTAGGGGTAGGTAGGATCGACACCACGGTACTTGACCCAGCGCAAACAGTGTCAGTCTGTCCGCCTGGTGTTAGAGTTACGGGGAGCGAAGAACTGCACGCAATAATGGTGCCGGCGGTGGTGAACGTGAATGGCGTTAGGGTGGATACGACGCTGGCTGAACCAGCGCAATGGGTGCCAGTCGGACCGCCTGGTGTTAGAGTTACCAAGGTCGAAGATTGGCACGAATAAATGGAGCCGGCGCTGTTGGTGAACGTGAATGGCGTTATGGTGGTGGGAATAATGGTGGTAGTAGTGGAGAAGACCGTGTTCGTGGGAGTGATGGTAGTACTCGGGGTGGGTTTAGGTGTGACAGTAATAACGGTGACCGAGGTAGAGGTAGCTGTCGGCTTGGGAGACGATGTAGAGGCAGTCGCCGGCGTGGGAGACGATGTAGAGGCAGTCGCCGGCTTGGGAGGCGAGCAAGGATTAAGCCAGGCTGTGACAGCCGCACTAGCTCGATCAATTTCCAGATAATCAGCCAGCTTGTCGCCATTAATATCTGCGAAGATGACTGAGTGCCCACCAACACCAACACCATACGCTATTACACCAATGTCGTTGTAGCTCCATGGCGGGTTGCCTTTCGGTCCGTTGCTAATATAAGCGTGAGTGGATCCATTAACAGGGTCGATGACTAGGTAGTCCGCAAGGCCGTCACCGTTGATATCTGCAAAACGAACGTTTTCTCGTGCTGCGCCGACGCCCAGCGCAATCACAGTCGGAGCTGCCCATTGGGGAAAGTGACTGGCACCAAGGTTGAGGTAGGCGGTAACCGCGCCGTTGGGTGCAACCACTAAATAATCGGCACAGCCATCACCGTCCACGTCGGCGATTCTGATAGCCTCCCTATTTGCTCCTACGCCGGCTGCAATAGGGGTGGGAACACCCCAGTTCGGGAAGTTCTTGGTGTTGTAATATGCTGTGACACCCCCAACGTTGTTGATCACCAAATAGTCGTCATAGCCATCGCAATTGACATCAGCAAAGACCACATTCTGCCGCGTTGCACCATTTCCATAGCCGCTCTTTCCCACACTATTCCAGGTAGGCCAAGATTGGGAACCTTGGTTGAGGTATCCATGAACAGATCCATCTACGTCTAGCCAAAGATAGTCGGACTTGCCGTCCCCATTGAGATCAGCAAACTGGACGCCGTCCCCAGCTTGCGCAGTACCACCTATGCCTTTATTGATATAGGCATCGACGCCTCCAGTTTTTGGGTTGACGACTAAGTAGTCGGATTTTCCATCACCGTTAACGTCGCCGAAGATAACGTTGTTCTGAGTAGCTCCGACTCCACTGGCCAGAGCTACTGGGCTCGCACCCCAAGCTGGTACAACCCCGGACCCGGGAATGTTGGTATAGACTAAGGCAGATCCGTCCTCCTTAAGGATAACATAGTCAGCGCGACCGTCGCCGTTGATGTCTACCAGCCTAATAGCACTCCCAGGATAGCCGACACCAGTCGCAAGCAGGCCCACTTGATTCCATACGGGAAATTGACCAGTATTCAGCCAGGCGTTGATGGCTCCCGTACCAGGATCAACAGTGAGATAATCGGCACAGCCATCACCATCGATATCAGCAAATCTGATCAATGATCCAGGAGTGCCAACGCCAAGTGCGATCTGTACACCGGGGCCCCAATTTGGAAAGCTCGAAACACCAAGGTTGTAGTAGGCTGTTACTGCTCCAGTAGCGTCGTTGACCAGTAAGTAATCAGCACGTCCATCACAGTTGACATCCGCAAAGATTACACTCCTCGATGAAAACCCATGTGCAATAACACCGAGGTCGGTCCAGGTTGGGAAGCTGCCCGTGTTTAAGAGAGCCCTTACATGCCCATCCTGAGCAATGAAGATATAGTCATCACGGCCGTCTCCGTCAAGATCCGCAAAACGAATTCCAGCGCCGATCGTATCTCCGTAACCATGATTCATCCAGGCTTGAACAGCTCCGGTCTTGGGGTCGATTGTGAGGTAATCAGATCTCAGATCAGTATAAGCGGTTGCGGTGGGATTGAGTTTAGCAAAGGCAAGATTTTGGCCGGCTTGAACTTCTCCAACAGCAATTGTACCTATATCATCCCAGGCTGGAAAACTGCCCACCCCTTTGTTGAGCCATGCGTGTACTGATCCGCCGTTTCCAACCGACAAAAAGTCGGCGAGACCGTCGCCATTGATATCGGCAAACGCAATTGCTGATCCTTGCGAGCCAACTGTTCCTGCAATAGTTCCGATAGCTTTACTGCCAAAATTGTGGTCGTTTAGCCCAGCCTGAGTTGCACCGGTTGTTGGATCAACGAGCAGATAATCGGCGCATCCGTCCCCGTCGATATCTGCGAACCGGATAGTAGACGGGGTTAGGGCGGAATTCCTAAAGACCACGCCAGCATTTTTCCACTTGGGAAAGCTTGAGACACCAAGGTTTAGGTATGCTGTTACTGTTTGGTTCGCAATAACGAGGTAGTCAGCGAACCCATCACAGTCGACATCAGCAAACCTGATACTACTTCCGTTTGCGCCGACACCGTATGCAATCACATTTAAGGATGCATTCCAGTTCGGATAGGCTCCCGTGTTGAACCATGCTCGTACTTCCCCGTTGTCGGCAACCGAGAGGTAGTCGTCCCGGCCATCACCATTAACGTCGGCGAAGATAATGCTACCAGGGTTAGAGATCCCAGCAGCACTTTGCCCAGCGGATACATAATCCGGGGTGAAACCGCCACCTCCAGACGGAAAGATGTCCGTCGTGGCTTGAGGCACTCCAAGGGCGATACCCTTCGTGAGCGTATAGCTCTGAACAAACGGACCATCGCTTGAGCCCACACCATAAGCAACTGCTACTGGGCCTTGCCAGTTTGGAAACGCAGAGCAAACTCCGCTACCGCCACCACCGCCAGCGCCAGCAGTAATAGTACCACTGTGCTCCGCAGG
Source organism: Lichenothelia convexa (assembly GCA_021030975.1). Taxonomy (NCBI): domain Eukaryota; kingdom Fungi; phylum Ascomycota; class Dothideomycetes; order Lichenotheliales; family Lichenotheliaceae; genus Lichenothelia; species Lichenothelia convexa. Next base: position 36,093 of record JAGFMK010000135.1, on the reverse strand, counting down.
TATTGAGGCGCCAGACACAGGAGGGTTGATCCAACCATTGGTACCGGCCTTGGTAAGAGCAGCGTACCAAGCGTTTGCCATCAAAACATACCCTGCATCGTTTGGATGTATACCGTCCACTGTGTTCAGATCACCCCCCGCGGCTGTGACTGCGCTCATGTCTGCGAGTAGCACATGCTTGCCTGCGTTGGCGCGTGTTGCAATAACGCCTGGAATAGCTTGGTTATAGGCTTCTCGGTTTGCCTCACGGGTTGAATCCAAAAGAGGAGTAAGAGATGCAACTATAACAGTAGCATCGGGACAGTCACTAAGAACTAGGTCGATCAAGTTGCCGAGCCGGGTAGGTGCCGTACTTAAATCCAAGACCTGGACAATGTCGTTGGTCCCAGCCATTAATAGCACAACGTTAGGGCGTTCGGGTAGAGAGTTTTTGGCTTGGCCGCCAATCTGGTCAATCGTATAACCTGGGTGACCCTCATTATCGTTATTGTCCATGGTTCCACCATACACAGAGCCGATGAAGCGAAGGGTATTTCCAGGTATTATAAGCTTTTGAAGGTCCTGGCGATAGCCATTTCCATCACTGCTGTCGCTACCCCAAGTGATTGAGTCCCCAAGCGGACAGATTCGCAATTCAACACCTCCTGCAATGGATCTTTTGACAATTTGCTTTGAGTCTGTGCTCCTGCGTGAGATTGCGTCCAGATGTAGTCCGTTTGCAATTGTATTCCATGACGGGAAAGCTGATAAGGTTGTTAGCAGAGTGGTGTAACTGCAGTGGTAAGATACCAACTGACCTTGAGCGTAACCCACGAATACGTGAACTAGAAGTGCAAGGTTGAAGTAAGTTTGCGAAAGCAGCATCCTTCGTGGGTGGACAAGAGTATCTTGACTCGATTGAAAAACGCACTCGAGGCTACAGTCTTAGGGTACTTATGCTTCAGACTGAACCGATAGCGAAGCAATATTGCTTTTGTATGATATACGAAAGTTAGAGCCACTATTACTGAAAGGGCATTTTGCGAAGGCTTGATCGATAAATAGATCTTACCACCGTCTCCGAGATTCAAATGCCGCAAGCTGCTTATCAATAACCTCTTAAACTATTTGGTATTTGTGCTTCATACGAGAACTGAGATGTTGGACATGGTCTAAACACGTTCCGCCCTGTTGGTATTCGTCGACTTGCCTGTAGCGTAGTCAGACGGTTATGCCGCTTTCTTCTCGGGAATTACGAAGGAAGGGCCCGGCGTTGGAACGTTCAGCATGATCAGCATAAGGTGTAGTCTCTGTGAGATATCGACACCTGATCGATGCGGCCCAGGTCCGGCGCTGAGCGCCATCCTTCGTTATGGCTTTGCTACGCCCTTTTGCATGGCTTTGCTGCCTAGTTTCCTAGCTATCCCAAATCTAGACCAAGCTTCCGGGTGGTACCACTGCTCATGCTTACCTCGGACGTCGTAAAGGAAGGGAGCATCGTGGTAGTCCATCGCAGTTCTCAGAACTCAATACCGCGGCTGATCCAGTTTCTCTTGCTACTTTGCGGCCTTTTTCCAGCCTATGTCTATTCTAGACTATGACGGTGGTTATACCACTTTTGATCACTTGCTGCTGGGGACAACAAGGCGTGAGCGGGACCAGATGCTGTGCCTAGGCTTGCCTCGGATGCATTGATAATACAGCCATAAATTTTCCTACTCCGACCCTTCCCTCTGTCAAAGGAGCGGTCAGATGCAATGGGATGCAGGAGCTTATACGAGCAATGGCAAGGGTAGCACCCCGTTCTCTGGAGTGAGGAACATAAAGAGCCTCCTGATTGGTGGAAGGGGCGGTGCTGTGATTGGTGGCTATGCAACAGAGTAGGCTTTGCAACAACTGTATCTAAAATCACGTACTGGCTCGACAAAAAGCCAAACAGACAGGTCCAACTGGAGCTGTTGCATAACCTTCGTTGCACAAGGTACTGCAACACGGATTGAGTTTGGGATTTAGAGGCCGCAACCCGGACCCTCCTTTTGGCACACCCCTGCCAAGAGGTGGGGGAAAGAGGCTGTAATCCGCATAACATGGGTGCCACGTGTGAATCCAACAAGCCCAGACACCGAGGAGGCGCTAGGAATGCTGAATAATAACGTGCGGAATTATAATATCACTACCCAGGTAAGTTGTTGAACGAGTTATTACTTCTTGAGGTAAATGCTCGGAGGGATTTCTGCCATAACTCAGGTATCCGAAGCTAATAGATTCCGAAATCCTTTTTGAATTCGGCATCTCTCCATTAGTCTGTCGTTGTAGAAGCGGAAATGTAATTATCCTCCGATGGCATCCATCCATCCATCAACCCGCAGGATCCTTCTCGGAAACTGCTCGCCTTGTGGCTCCTGACCAAAAGCTCTGCCTAGGTACCCGTAGGTAGTCCTTGCTCGTGTTGATCTTGCATCCCCTTCGTCCTGTTCCAGTGGAGTCGCACTTCCGCTCAATAACAACATGGCAAGCTTATTCATGCTCACCGAATGCAATAACACTGATGTGGTTTCAACGCTCAACCGGGCCACAGCCATGACTAGAGATACGTGTGCCAAGATCAATAATGCCATGTCCGACGCCAGAAACATGTCCAACGCAATTCACTTGGCGGCGGTGATTCAGAGCAGAATTCGTAAAATGATCCGGCTACTGTTCTGGTTCATGAAGCACAACCCACGACCAACTCTCACTACTGCGGCAAGTTCGTACGTTGAGCAGCCGGTAGAGCGGTGGAGGACTACGCCTCTCGTAAGATGCATTGTAATGTCTTGTTGAGATTGACCAATGGTCGGCAGAAGAATTTCCGCAGATTCCTACCTGAACATTAAGAGGACTGAGCCGGACACGCAATGCGACACTACCCTCCCTCGCACGTTTCTACCCAGAAATTCATCCATGCTCTAAGCCCGCTGGGCTTAGGCTCCCAAACCTCCTCCAACAAGTTTAATATTCTTTCAGCTTGTCGGCATACCTACTCAAATCATACTTGGGAAGGTTTCTGAAGTGCAGGAGATGCACGTCCGTCACGCGTTGGTTCGGAAATTCTCCGTAGCTTGCAGTTGACTACTGCAAAGCCTTTGCTCTTCAGTCCTCGCCCAAGTCACAAATCCTGGAAAGCCGAAAATGACGGCAACGCTGTCAACCCGTTCTCGGTGTGTTGCGCTGCCACTTAGGCCCGAAACACCATGCGAGGCCTATTGGCCCACCCTGATATCGACACTGCTTCGGATGATGGGGTACCCATTTGTCGCTCATAATGAACTTTCGAGGCCGGTTTAGGTTTTAATAAACGTTTTCATCTCCGCTTAATACTGTGGTATAGGTGATGCTTGTAGCATTGATGACGGTGTGTCGATGGACCTAAGACGACCCTGCTCGCTTCTCTCACGATAGAAGCTTGTGGTTGCCGCGATTGCAGCGGTGCTTTCGGCCACCAAGGCCAAGAATCTTGAGTTACTGCGTAGTTCACTGCTAACATCCAAGCACGCAGGCCCGTCTTCCGTTCTCCACAGCTCTATTTGCTAAGACGCTGAATCTTAAACAGGCCTCCGTAGCTTTATCGTTGAGAAGAGGAAAGTCTACTCTTATTTGGGAGTTCCCGCTCTCGTTCAAGATACCACAGGTTGAAAACGTCAGCAAAAAGCATCCAAAATGTCTGGGGAGGGACAGCGAGGAGCTACAATCCACCATGCATGCTTTGCGCTTGGACTGCGCGCCACTATCTTGGAAAATCATACTACGCTTTGTGAAGCATGTTTCTGCAGACATTATAGCCAATTACGCTCGGATTGCTTTGATCTGCTTCACACCTGGTGCGCTTGGACGCCATAATTTGTCTGATATAAAACCCTGTGGGGATGCTGGGCAATTCCTTCAGGGTTCCCTTTGCTACTTTTGCCGTTTTTCTCAAGTATAACATTTATCGAGTACAAGCTCTCATATCAGAGTAATCGAAAATGGGTGGCTTTTCGTTCCCACCTCGTCCCTACAACAAGGCGCATCTTTCAGCCGAGTCTTGGCCACCAGCTTCTGCCCCTTTCCGTCCGCCGCATACGGCAATCGAGCCTGCTCCTGGACCTTCCCAAACTTGCAGCAAAACAGATTCGGAACTCAAGTCCGGCTCATTTCCTCCACTCGCCTACAGTACATCGCGCATAGTCGACAAATCTCCTCCGCGGAAATCTCCTCCGCGGAAATCTCCTCCGCAGAAATCACGGCTGGAAAGTGCCAATTTACGAGCCTGGAATCAAGCATGGTTCCGTGCAAAGATATACGGATTCCTCTTCCCCTTCAGTCACTGCCATTCCCCGGACGAAGGTTGCAACCCGCGCACCTGGCGCCTAGTCCTCCGGGAGCACGGCGGCCTGGGCTTGTTCCAGTCCACCAAAGTTCTCAGGAAGGAGTTGGATCGATTGCTGTGCGAGAATGTATGGTTCGACATGACGATCATCGGCAGGGATTACCGCACATCCGTTACCATGAGTACAGCAGTACTCTAAAGAGTCCGCAAACTGGACCTTCGGCTCATTCCGTGCGAGGCGGAGGAGGATGTTCTCGGTAAGAGGGAGCAGTTGGTTAGGCTTCAAAGGAGAGAATGCTGAAAGAGGCTTCAGAGGAGACAATGCTGAGAGAGGGGTAGAGTAATATAGACTAACTAACATATATACGTATGCTTATATTATAGGTAATTCTCAGCCCGGCTAGCGCTGGCCTTAAATTGCAATAGTATATAGAAGTAGCATATTGTCTCCCAACTCTCTAATAATGTTGTTGGACATTCGCTATGTAATTTCTCTGTAAGCAGCAGAGGTCCTCGCGTACAAATTCCGCCACGCCGAGATGTGACATACCCCTCCGTACATGGCTTCCGTCCTATCACCAATCGCACTTATATAAGCTATAAATGCTATAAGTCACGTAAGCCTTTATTCTTTACCAGTACTATCTCACTTATACTCAGCTTAACTATAGTAAGTACTATCACAATAATTACTAAGCCTTAATACTACCCCCCTTTAGCCTTATATAGGTATAAAAGAAGGAAGCTACCTCTATATAAGGGGTTTAAATATCTCACTCCATGTTAATTACTACTAAGCTATAACCTTAATAATTCCTATAGCTATTAGAGCTAGTATCACTTCTTATCTTCTTTACTTTAAGTATAGTAAATATTATCTCTACCCTTAGCATTATATCTAAATATATATCTTAGCCTATATTATATTAGTTATCGCTAGGTTGTACTACACTAGCTACCTAGCCTCTATTATAGTTAATAATACTCTTAAGGGCTTTAGCTATTACTTTATTAGCCTCTATTCCAGCTTATTTATCTATTATCTATTTTTAAATCCTTTAAATAATTTACTAGGTCCCTACTTTGTCTGTTTTACTAAGTTTAGTTATACCTTTATTAATATAAAGCTTAATACCTACTATTAGCTCCTTAAGCTATACTAGAAATATAGCCTATATATATATATCGGCCTAAATAATCTCTTAGTTATAGATCCAGACGTAATATAAACGATATTTAGGCCAATATTAATAACTATTAAAGCTTAGTCGTACGATTAAGACGCGTAACTATCCCTTTAGTAAATATAGGATAGCATAGTCTATAATTATTAAAGAAAAGTATAGAGTCCTACGTTTAGTAATAAAGCGCTATAGGGGTATAAGCTGCGTGTATAGAAGTATAACGACCTCCTAATCTAATAGATCGAAGCTTTTAGAGGTATATACTACTATTATCCATTCTAAGACCCTAAATACTAACCTAGTTCCTTAGGTAAGCCTATTAATATCTCGAATTAGTTTAACTACTACTCGTTCAATGTTATAGGAGACCTAGGCTTTAGTAACTCCTTCTATATATTCGAGTATAGTAATAGGCACTAGGTAATTAAACTTCTTAACGCTGCGCTAGATCTAATTAGGCTTTAGTTTCCGACTTAGTTTATACGGGCCTTAATTGCTATTCTAAAGCTATTCGACGATATCTTTTGCTTTATTAATTTCTATACTAAGTAGCTTAAGGAGAGGATAAAGATATAAGGGAAAGTAGAGATTCCTAATATAATATATACACTAATTAAGGACTATAATAGCTTACTAGTAATAAAAAAAGGTATAGAGGCGCTATATATATTAAAGGGCAATAGTCAGCTGATAATAATTGCTAGTAGTAATATAATAGCAGCTACGCTAGTACACCTCTTCTATTATCTTACTAGTAACCCTAAAGTAGTAGCTAAGCTAAGATAAGAACTTAACTAGTATATTAGTGATAAATAGTATATTAAGCATTATGTAAGAGATCAACCCCTAGGGCTAGCGGTAAGGTATAGACGATACCTAGACTAGGTCCTCTAGACCTAGTAGCAAGGTAGTAACTTGATTGATTGACCTAGAACTAACCCTAGGGATAATAACAAGACGAAGCGTAGAGAGAGAAAGCTAGAATACACAAAGCAGAGTAAAAACTCTAACACGGCTAGGGACTAATATAACTCTAAAAGGTCCAATATAACTCTGAACCCTTAGTCTTAGATTAGGATCGTGATATATTATAAGATCTAGGGGGCGGCCTTTTTAAATAGCGTCATTAATAAGATATTAAGACTTAATCTACTAGTATCTACCGCTCTATTTAGAAAGGTATTAAAGGAAGGCATATATATTAGTGACACTTTTATTCCTAGTTATATAGTGGTCTAGATACTGTAGTATATTCTAGGTCACGGTACAAATAGCTCATAACATTACCGCATTAAACTCTTTATTATATACTAATATTAAAATATTAGATAAATTAAACTATACCCACGCTAATATATTTATTCCTAAGCGGTTTTCTACTAGCTTAAGCTAATTAAGCGTAAGGAAGCCTTTGCCCTGTTTAGTATTAGTCTATATAACTATATTGGGAAGAATCTCGTATATATAGAGGTTAGGCTCCTAACTACACAGCTAGTAATAGAATTTAATATTAGTCTTATACTAGGCAAAGATAGTAGTAGATTATTACTTAAAACTAAGGATTACTTTACTCTAGGATTAGCTAATTTAGACCTAGTATTTATAAAGAGGAAGTAATATCTTAAAATAAACTATCTGTATAACGCCCTTAAGAATTTGCTAGTAGTGAGAGAAGTTATAGTCGACGATTTTCTATTTAGCAAATTTATAAGGTTATAATTAGAAAGAGACTAATATTTATAATAGGCTATAATAGTGTATAAAGAATTGTATAGGTTATATATAGGGTGTAAAAATAGTGGACTATAATTCTAGCGTTAACTCAGATTAGGAAGAGCGTAATTCCTATTCCCTCGCCTATACTATCTAAAGGCTATAGCTCTTCTAACTCTACGCCTAGAGACCCTAAAGATTTTACTATAATTAGTTAGTCTATACTAGGTATTACTAGGAGTATTTCGATCTATACTACTAATCGTAAGCCTCCTATATAACTTTATCTTAAGTAAATATATAAGAGTTATTCACTAAGTTAGCAGCCCTAGATATAAGATCTACGCCAGGCTACTATTAAAACTATTAATTACACGTATATAGCGAAGATAAGATAATGCTATTTGCCATAACAGTGATATAATTGGTATTACTTTCACGTAGTACTAATTCTAGCTATCCTTTGCCAGCTTAAAGACGTTAGTATAGCTCTTACAGGCTAGTAATAGGCTACTATACTATCACTCTAGCATTTTTATATAGCTTCTAGAACGTGCTTTTATATAGGACTTCTTCCTTTACTAACTAACTAGAGGTTTTAATTATCCACTCCTAATAACTTTATAAAAATAAGATAAATTCTACTTTATTATATTAATCTCTTAAGGCGGGACCCATCTCTTTATATGTCTTATATACTACCTTTATAGACTATAAGTCTAATATTAGTTAGGGTAGTGGATTAGATTAATATAACTAAAGATAATATCGAGGTTTAAGGAGCGTTGAATGTGCTTTCCTACACCTCTATTTGCGTAATATTACCCTACGTAATAGTATCGCTACTTATTTAAACGCACACTTCCTATAGCACTCTATAGCCTATAAATAGCTACTAGTATTTTAATGTTAGTGCTAGTCTCTAAATAGACCTATTTAATAATTTATATATCGAGTAGAAGCGTCTAAGAACCGGGCCGGTAGTAATAAATATTCCTATTATTCTATTATATAGGAACTTATATAAGTACTTATCTAATAACACTTTAAATACTATTATACAATATAGAAATAATAGTTATAGTAGCTAGGGCTTTATATAAAAGTATTTTATATAGTATCTACCCTAACTAGCCGCTGTATACTCTAATAGCACCGGAAAGTGATAAGTATTCTAGTGCCTAGGTTATAGAGGTCTTAGTATAAGCCTATACATTAGGATAATTAGCGTCTAGTTTCTCGAGCTTAGTACACTATAAAATAACTCTAAGGCTTTAGTATCCCGGCTCTAAGATTTTATATTAAAGTAAGAATATTTATGCTGGTTAGTATAGAAGGATGCTCCGCGCCTAGCACCCTCTTTCCTATTTCTATCACCTATACCTCTAGCTCTTCTACCTCCTTCTATTACCCTTAATTCCTATATATTAATAGTATATTAGCTATACTAGTTAGCGTGTCTAGATGCTCCGCGCCTAGTACTACCTCTTCCTTATCTCTAATACTTTAACCTCTAGCTCTTCTACCTTCCTCTATTACCTATAGAGGGTATAGCTAAGGTAGCGTAGAGGATAGAGTAAAAGCTAAGGTATAGAGCGAGGATAAAGAGGATCTAGTAAGGCCGGTTTCCTATATATACCTAGGAACTACTAACTATATACCTACTAGTTAAGAGATGCATTGTCGTCTTATAGGGGCCTACTTATATAAGCTATCTCGGTATAGATAGACATGTTAATACTGCGGACACTAGGATTAACTCTTATTGGTAAGTCGGACTACTAATATTAAAGTAGTAGATAGAGGCGGCGTAATTAGAGCCCTATAAGGTTATTATGCCATGTCGTGTTTGCGTAACTCATTAAGCGTCCTAGTAGCACGCTCCTGAAACTAATCCTAAGTATTTTTAACATGTCTATAGTCTACCTTAAACTCTTATAGAGAATTAAGTAGTATATACCTAAAGAGCTGGTAGTTATAATACTAAGTTATTATTTTAGCAACTGTATAATTGGTAAAGACTACTAAGTTATCGCTATTATAGGCTATTATAAGAGCCTAAGTATATTCATAGAAGTCGCTAAACGGCTTATCTATAAACTCTATTATCTTACTCGCTGTATCTACTATAATTATACCATTATATATACTTTAAAGCTTGGTATTAGCAATACCCTTTAATAAGACTTGATTTTGGTAGCAAAGCTAGGAATTCTAATGCCGTGGGAAGTAGGATTAAGTGCTAGGCCTAGTACTTTAATAGCTTTTAGTGGGTAGAGATAAGTAGGATACGATTTAGTAATATCAGGTTTAATATTAAAGATATTGCTCGTCACGTTAGTAGTTCTAATCTCAGTCTATAGTAAATTAGTATTAAGACTATAGTCTTCGCCTATGCTGTCTTTCACTAGTTTTCCCTATAATATTTATCTTAAGTGTATTCTTGTTCTAACTTCTCTTAGTAGTATATATAAATCTTACCTAATCCTTCTCTTTAGGCAACTTAGACTTATATTACCTTTTAACGGAGGCTGAAATATCGTCTATATCTTTTAGCTGTCACACTACAGTACTTTTATAGATAATACTATTTACTAATAGTTAATCTCTAAAAGACTTACTTATTATTATATAGGATTAAGAGGATATATATAAGGTAAGTTAGCTCGAAGCGTAGGATGCACGCCTTTTCTTTCCTATAATCTTAGTTATTCTATAACTTAGATAATTTAGCTTAAGATTCCTTTTTATAAGTCGAGTATACTTCTACCTAAAGCACTTATTAGCTTAATTAGGAACATAATTAGAGTCCTACAGTTGCTTTAGGCCTAGGTAAAGGTTAAGTAATAAAGGTATAACTAAATATAAATAATAGGATTTAGGGACTAATGCTGGTTTTAGAGTTCCTAAATAAAGTAGTATAAGAGAGGTAGTATAGTATAGAGCTTTCTATAGCTATAGTTAAGGAGGAGTTTACTGTGGTAAATATAAGCTAAGTCTTAGTGAAGTAAAATAGAAATTTAGTCTATAAGAGAATAGGAAAGGAAAGGATACAGATATTAGTAAGTCGTATTTTATAGGCGAGTTAGTATAGAGATAAAGATTCTCTTATTTACACGATGTACTCTCTTTTCTATAGTATAAACTAGGCCGCATTATATAAAATACCTTTTATATATACACCTTTTCCCTCCCCTTTCCTTTATATAACTACTAGATTAAATATTATAAGAATAAGTATACTACTAATATGCGGAGTACCGCACCTCTTCCTCTATAACCTTCTAGATTACTAATTCTAATATATCTATAAAACTATTAAATAGCTAAGGGCTATCAACCGCTGAAGGCGCTACTAAAAAATCTAAGATGACATCTCATAATAACTCCCCTCACCTCTTAGTAGTTTATCACTTTTATACTACTTGCCTAAAACCTACTATTAACTCACCAACGGCCTCTAGTTATCTTCTTAGCGGTAAGCTTTAAAAGTCTATCTTCTAATATATCTTTAGACACCCTACTAGTAAAGTATAAAGGCTATCCTAACTGTAATAAATGAAAGACTTTTAAGTTCTTATTACTTATATTTTGTATTAAGGATAGAATAATAAGCCAGTTGTCTTATAGTCACAATTCAATCTCTCCCAATTTAAATATCCTTATATATTAGAAGCTATACTACACCTATACTAAACTAGAAGCCTTTCGTTCTAATTATTATATATAATTATATAAAAGATAGGATCTAGATTATAAGTAGACGTAGAGATAATAGTCTAGAGTGTAGTAGTACTATTTAGGTTGGAAGGACGCCTAGTACAAGTATAAGACAGGTAGAAAAGCTAAATAAATTAAGGATACTACTCTATAGCTAGTATATAGTTAAAGAAAGGCTGAAGTGGGGATTAGAAAGAGTATTAGGGCTAGCTAAGGATAATTAGTAGCTAAATGCTGGTCAAACAGTATTTCGGCTTCTATAAACCTTTATAGCTATATAAAGCCCTATACCGCAACCACCTATTTATATAAATATCTCCGCTTTTAGAAAGTTAAACTAGTATATATATATATAGTAGTCCTATAATAGGTGGTATTTAAGATACTATAGCTATTACTAGTAGCTGTATAAGGCCAAAGAATTTGCTACCCGCCATCATGAGCTATACTAGTAATGCTACTAGCAACTTGAACGTTTATTATTTATTTAATCGTCTATGTCAACAACTTATAGCGCACCTGGCCTGGTTAAGTAACGATTTAATAGTCACTTTACTAATTTAGTTAATCCTAAGGGAAATACCAAAATATCTATATTTAATGGTTATCCCTTAGGTGATAGGCTTTCTATCCTAAATACTATAATAGCCGCTGTGTGCCACTAATATATTTACTTAGGCAGCCTACTTGTAAATAAAATATTAAAACTATTCTATACTACTATCCTTAATGTAAAGCGCTAAACATAGCATTATATAAAAGAAGTACTTTAGCTTAAAATTATTACTTAGAGAAGGACTAGAACCAAAGCCCACCCCGCTAAACTAATTACTATATTTAGCCTACAGATGATGAGCTATGTAATAGTGGTAAGTTTCCGTCAGCTTACTACTAAGCTATAGAATTATCTTTTTATAATTATTAGATAGTAAAGTTTAATTATTTACGTAAGTAACAATTCGCATATTTAAAAGAATATTCTGCACAGTAAGCTAAGTATTATTACCCTTAACACTATAAATAATAATAATCTAATACTAGAGCGGCGTTAGAGAGGTCTTAGAAATACGAGAAGAATATAACTTATAGTAAATAGGCCCCGACTAATCACGCTAATTAACTCATTTAATAAATTTAAGATAAGCAGTTGTTCTTTAAAGTAGACCCCCTTCTTATTAGTATATAGATTACTTAACTACTAGTAGTAAAGATCTTCTATAGTAGGAGAAATAAGAATCTCTATAATACTATAATTATTAGCCTACTAAGTAAGATCTTCTAAAGGTAAACTAGATTTACATTTATAATTACTATAAAGCTCCTTAAATAGCTTAGATATAGCTATATTAATAACGGACACAATAAGGCCTAGTTTAGAAGTTAATAGACTTAGCTAGGCTATATCTATTCTATTAGTTAAGAGAAGAAGACTTGATAGAGCACTTACTACTATCTACACCATTATAAGACTCGTTATCTTTAGACACTAGAGGTATAGGATTAGTAGCTAGGAGAGGCTTATAGGATGTTGTCAGGAGAAACACCCAGACGTTTAGTCAATAGGGTTAGATTAAATAAAGCTATCAAAAGGTGACGAAAAGGAAGCTATTGAGGTGGATTTGGGATATAAACACATGCCGCTGGAACATCGTTCTTCCGCTCCGACAGCCTTACCCTCTGTTCCCGTCTGTCCGGCTCTGCTTCCGCCGATCCGTCGATAGATCTGTCGATATTCGTCACACTACCCCCCTCCTATTAAGCTTCGTCCGCGAAGCTTGTTTCGACGTCAGGCTTGCCTTCTTAGGGTATCGTTGGTGGAATTTGTTAAGGATGTCTTGGGCGTTTGCGAAGTTTGCCGCTGGATACCATGTGGGATTGGGTGGGTGATCTACCCAACTGGCGCGGTATTAGAGCTTTCCGCGGCTGATACGGCTGTTGATGATGTCGTCAACCTCCTATTCAGACTTATTATCAACAATAATTGGTGGGGCGGGAACGGGGATCTGCCCGGGGATTAGGTCGTCTGCCGCCGGCCTTAGTAGGCTAGTATAGAATTGGTTGTCGATGTGCATGCTAGTTGGTAGATCGAGTTCGTAATCGCTGGTACCAATGAGGCGTCTGATGCGGAATGGTCCTTCTTGTTTATGATCTAGCTTCTTTGAAGGCCTCTGGGTCTTGACGTTCTTGGTCGATAACCATACTAGGTCTCCCACCTGGTAGGCTGGTGCTGGTATGCGGTGTTGGTTGGCGAAGTGTTCTTGGCGTTTCTAGGCCAGTAGTATCTGCTGTCTAACTTCTTCGGTAATAGACGACATCTTTTGCGCTAGTACTAGGCTTCTTTAAGTACTGAGTCGTTCCCGTGCCGTCTGGTTGGGATTCTGGGCGCTAAGATCAAAGCTCATTCGTGGGTGGTACCTATAATTAGTAAAGAAGGGTGTTGTCCTCGTGCTGGCCGATTTAGAGTTGTTGGCGGCAAACTCGGCCATTGGTAGCTAATCAGCCCAGTTATCTTGCTAGTAGGCGACGTAGGCGCGAAGGTATTGTTCCATGCCCGCATTGGCGTTCTCGGTCTGGCCGTCTATCTCTAGGTGATAGGCTGTTGACAGGCGAGCGTCTATTCTAAGTATACGGTAGAGCGTTTTCTAAACGAGAGAGATAAATTGTGGCCCTCGATCCGATACTATTGATTGGGGTAAGCCGTGGATCTTCCAGACGTTGTTGATCAGTATATATACCAGTGCTTCAGCGGATATACCGCCTTCTTAATCAGTCAAACAAGCGATATAGTGTCTCATCTTGGTTAAACGGTCTATAACAACGTATATAGCATTGTTACCCCAGCTTTCAGGTAGTCCCGTGACGAAATCTAGTGATAGATCTGCCCAAGCGCGCTTAGGTATCGGCAGTGGCTTGAGTGCTCCCTGGTACTAGGAGCGGGACGGCTTGATTCGCTGGTATATATGGCAGTTCCTAACGAATCGTTTGATACTGACATCCATTCGCGGCCAATAGAAAAGGCGGCTAGCTAATTCGAGTGTCTTGGCGACTCCTGGGTGCCCGGCAGCGGGTTGTTCGTGACAGTCCTAGATTATACATAGATAGAGGCTAGTGCTTTCTAGGATTAGGTATCTCTCTCTATACTGTATGACGTTGTTCTCAACACGGCACTCTGATAGGCTAATCTTCCTTAACTAGTAGATGCCGTCTTCTAGCTGTTTTCGGATTTCTTGGCATAACGGATCGTCTTTTTAGGCTTGGATAATCTGCTGGAGCAACGGAAGCGGGGGATCGACAGCATCCTAGGGATCGGGCGCGTCTGCAGCGTCTAACACGGCAAGCTGCAGTTCCTTTTAAATAAGTAGATCGAGATTGGCTGGTTTAAGTACTATTTGCCGCTGGAAGCGTTACCGTTCGTCATTATTGTGCTTAGGACGGTCTCCCGCTCGGCGGGTAAGTGCATTAGCCTTCCCGTTTTGACTACTAGGGCGGTATACAATGACGAAGTTGTATTAAGATAGAAATTCTGCCCAGCGTGCCTGGTGACGGGAAAGAGTCTTTATCGTTATAAAGTACTCGAGGCTTTTGTGGTCAGTGAGGACTTTAACAGGAACCCCTGTGGATTCGAGTTTGGGGCGCCATTCTTCGAACGCTCGGATTATAGCTAGAAGTTCTTTGTCATAGATTTTGTAATTGCACTCGGCCGGGAGCATCCGCTTTAAGAAGAAGGCTACAGGGTGTAGGACGCTATTATCGTCGTATTAGGAGAGTATACCACCAGTGATATAATCTGAGGCATCTGGTTCCAGCACGCTTCGCTTGTTGGGATCAAAATGGGCTAGTACTGGTGCCTCGGTAACACGTTTCTTTAACTCATTAAAAGCGGCTTAGTAAGCGGCGTCCCATTCAAACAGTTTGTCTTTCTAGGTGAGGTTGTTCAACGGTTTTACAACACGGGAGAAGTTCTTAATAAATCGTCAGTAGAAGCTATAGAATCTAACAAATCCCCGGACGTGTTTAAGGTTCTGGGGTACTACCCAATTAACAATTGTTGTAATCTTTGCAGGGTCTATACGGATGCCTTTTATAGTGACGATCAATCCTAGGTACCTGGTTTTGGTAACCCTAAATTTATATTTATCAAGATCGACTTGTAGGCCATTTTCCTATAGGTGCTATAACACCTTCTTGACGTGCTCGTTATGTTCCTCGGGCCGTTCCAAGTAGATGAGTATATCGTCTATATATGCCGTAGCGAAGTCGTTAAGGTAGTCGAAAAGGATGTCGTTCATAAAGTGCTGATTATAACGCTCATGGGACGAAACCCCTAATAGTAGCCACCGGGCTCGGGCGAGATAGCAAGGGACAAGTAACGTATTCGATATGGGCAAGGATTGCACAAGGAGGAGCGTCTGCTATAACAGCAAGAGGCACTGGGCGCGTTACGGCACAAGTTGATCAGACTAAATACTTAATTAAATAAGTTGACCGATGGGGATCCTAAGGGCCCCTATTGTAGGTGACTATATACCTAAACAAGGACGCTGAGGTCGCTGGCGTCTACACCGTCCTAGACGCTGAGGTCGCTGGCGTCCGCGCTGTCTAGACGCCTATAGGAGCTGCGTCCCCAAGCGTCCGCGTTGTGTAGCCCTGCCCTTCGCCCTGTCACGTGTCCCTGAAACGGTCGCAGCGCCAAGCTGCGTCCTCTGCACGTGATCCTTGTTCTGATTGGCTTTTGTTATCTCTTCCTGCGACAACCCTTAGTCTAGCTATAACACTGATATATGGCCGGGCCGTTGGTTAGACCGAACGGCATCACCAAGTATTTATACGATCTAAATCGAGTTTAGAACGTCGTCAGGTCTTTATCTTCTAGTATAGCTATACAAATTCGGTGGAAGGCCTGTCTTATATCTAGCTTGGTAAAGATCTTCGCTTTGGACAATTAGGCTAGTGTTTCATTGATTAATAGGAGGGGGTATCTGTCTTTCTTCGTGATGGCATTCAGCTTCTAGTAATCAATATAGAAGCGCAGCTGGCTGTTAGCCTTCTTAATAAACAGTATAGGAGACGCCATAGGCGCCGAGCTGGCGGTAATAAAGCCCTTATTCAAATTGTTTTCTAAATACTTCTTGACTTCAACGAGTTCTTGCTGTGATATACTATACAATGGGCAGAAGCCTTAATCTTTCTGTTCCCCTTCTAGAACAATGTGATGATCTATCTTTCTATGCGGGGGTAGGGTATCAGAAGCCTCCTTGGAAAATACGTCTCTAAATTCTGAAAGCTCTCTTGGTAACGACTGCTTTTCTTGTTCCAATTGTTCATTAATCTCCCGCATACTAATTGAGAAGATTTGGCTTCTAGCTATACCGCTAGCTGTCTTGAATCCCCATGCGCCGATTATCGCAATGTTGATAGGTTTAATAGCTAATTTGTTTACGGTTAGCTGTTCTATAGTCGTCGAGTTAAGCTTAATCAGCGGCGTGTGCCGTAACAGGCGAATCGGTAGGCTCTAATTGGTGGAGCAGGAAGCAGGCTTAGGACTGTTTCCTGAATTGGCCGACGCTAATTGGCCTATTTACCTGCCCGTAAGTTTATGAGCAGCCTCTGGTCGATACGACGTCTCTTTAGAGTGTATAGGAGGGTCGGTCTATTAGGCCGTGTGCAGATCTATGGGGATTAGGGATATGAAGGTCGTCAAGTCGTCTATATAGTTATAGTATCCCGGTCTAAATCGTATTGTTTCGCTGATAGGATCAACAAGCACGCCGTGTGCTTTCATCCACACAAGGCCGAGGATTAGAGGGTGGCTTCCTAGCTTTGTAATCAATATTAGGGTGGTATTCGTCGTATAGTTCTGAATCGTTATCTGGGGGTAGATTGCGTGTGTAACGTCGGGTATAGGGAGTCCATCAAATCCAGTGATCTTCCGGGGTGTGGGAATAGGGAGGACGGATAGGGTATAGATTATTTAAAGTATGCGCGCACATGTAGGATCAATGAAAGCGTATCCAGTATATCCGGTATTAATAAGTGCTTAAACAGTGATGTATTTCTTCTAACTACCTAGTCTAACAGCCACCGTAAACGATGGTGCCGAACATAGGTTTCCCGGTATCTTAGATACTAATATAATTTCCACATGTGTATAACCTCTTAATATAGCAGTGGGAGAGGCTAATCTTTTCCCTATTCAGGGGTGTCTTCTTCTACAGCACGGATCTAATTACTAGCCTTCTTCTTCTATAGGTAGTCCTAAGACATGTGACCCTGCTGTTTACACTCAAAGCATCTTCCTTCTTACATCATCTTCTCACGTTCTAGATCCTGGTTGGGGGCTCGATAGAGACGGGGCGTACCGAAACGGGAGGGAAGCACAGGAGAGGGCGGGATCGGCGTAGGAGTACGAATAAGAATGTGGGGAGGCGCCGATAAGGTAGGTCGTGCGGCTGCAGCGGCTGGGACGGGAAGACGTTATAGGAAGCGCGGTGTTGAGGCATCTACTTCTCGCATGTTGGTAGATATCCGCTAGAGGCGCCGGGCAAAGGCGTGTAGATCGGTAGGGTCGTCTGCGTCGGCAACAATTGCCTTTCTGAGTTCTACAGAAAGCTTATCCTGAAGCTATTTAATAAGTGCTTGTTCGTTGTAATCAAGTTCGGCCGATAGGCGTAGGAAGTCCGCCTAGAAGGTGTTGAAATCCTTATTACCTTGGTAAAGGCGGGTGAATTCCCTAAGCGCTGTGTGGTGACGATTCGGATCTCCGTAGATCTGGTACAGGTGATTGAACACATCCTAGCTAGCGGTAAACGTCTTCTAAGCGTCGTGACACATATAAGGTGATAGATGCCTAGCCGCCTTACTACCTATATATATATTGATGTAGTCTATTTTGATACCTTCTATAGGGTAGTAATCCAAATTGACTCTGAGCTTTGCTTGCATCCTCAGTGTCTAATTATCTATTATTAGATCCTTGCCGTCGGTAAACACCGGGGGATCGGGAAGCTTTGCAGACAGCCGGATTGATCTACCTAAATCTGGTGATCCTAGCACTAATACAGCTGCCGCTGGCGATATAGGTGAGTCGATAGGAGTTCCTATTGTGGATTTTGCGGGTGCCTGGCCGTTGACGCCGGAGCCGCGTAACTGGGCTGTCATAAATTCGGTAACCGCCTATAACTTTATAATATCCTCATTCTTCTCGACAATAGTTATTCCTAAAGCTTCTACCTGATCTGCGTTGTTATTGGCGATCACTGCCGCATCCTCAGTAGTCTTCTTTATAAAGCGTATTATCTCTAGCATAGTAGTAGGGTCCTTATTTATCTAAGTCTCTAATTCCTCCACGGTCGTGACGTAATATGGGGTATACTGGACGTTCTGGCGATCGTCTACTGCTACCAAAGCGCCTGCGCCTTCAGCTGTCTCGTCTACCGCTGGGGTATAGACAAGGGATTCCCGGCGGATGCTCCCGCGCGGAGGTTCTTGTTCGTTAACTATGTTATCAGTTTGTAAGGTTTATAGAATTCGATGACATTGAGGTTTGTGATTTGTAATCGGCGGTCCCAGCACTGTGGCTAGACGGCGGACGACCCTGTTATAGATGAGTTTCTCTAGGGATAAGTTCATAGGTATCGTCGGTATCATCGGTCTTGTTGTTTCGTCAGGTTCGTTAAGTTATATCGTTTAGTTTATCAAGTCGTTAAGTCGTACCTTGCGGTAAAAGAGTGTGGTGACCTTTTGATAATGTCAGGAGAAACACCCAGACGTTTAGTCAATAGGGTTAGATTAAACAAAGCTATCAAAAGGTGACGAAAAGGAAGCTATTGAGGTGGATTTGGGATATAAACACATGCCGCTGGAACATCGTTCTTCCGCTCTAACAGCCTTACCCTCTGTTCCCGTCTATCCGGCTCTGCTTCCGCCGATCCGTCGATAGATCTGTCAATATTCGTCACATAGAGGAGCTTACTAGAAGGATATTAGTATTCTAAAAGACTATAAGGGAGAGGCTTAAATATATATAGTGATACTAAGTAAAGTAGTATAATTAGGGCTGTAAAGTAATTAGGTTTACTATTAGGGATAAAGTGTGGTTATTAGTAAAGAATATTAAGTCTATATACCTAAAAAAGAAGCTAAACTATAAATAGCTAGGACTATACACGGTTATAAAGGTTATTAATAACTAAATCTACCGTCTTAAGCTCCTAAAGAGCCTCTAGATCTATAATATCTTCTATATCTCCTTACTTAAGCTATATAAGGAAAATATACTTAAGGGGCGGAGGATAGAGTAAAACTAATAGCGACTATACTAAGTTCTCCAAATTCTACTCCTCTAAAGTCTTAGAGTGTATATATTATTTCTAATTATAGTAGTAGCATTCCTCTCCTAGCTATCTAAAAGTTCCTTTAGGAATTTATTAAGATCTATACTAGATATAGAGGTTAGATTGAGAATAAAAACCTAGTACTTATCTAGAGTAGTAACCCTAGCTCAGGGCGTGTATATCATTCCTAATAGTAGTGGTGGCATTCCTCTTCTACCTATATAAAAGATACTTTAGAAATTTATTAAGATCTATACTAGATATAGAGGTTAGGTCGAGAATAAAAACCTAGTGCTTATCTAAAGTAGTAACCCTAGCTTAGGGCGTGTATATCATTCCTAATAGTAGTGGTAGCATTTCTCTCCTAGCTATCTAAAAGTTCCTTTAGAAATTTATTAAGATCTATACTAGATATAGAGGTTAGGTAGAGAATAAAACCTAGTGCTTATCTAAAGTAGTAACCCTAGCTTAGCTATTAAAGAGCCTTGGAATAAGGCAGCAGTTAGTCTTAAATACGACCTTAGATACTTATCTTTATTATTTTAGATAATAATAGTAATACCTATCTCTATATTAAGAAGTTATATAAATACTACTATAATATAATCTTATAGGTGATATAACTAGTATATATCTATAAATGCTAAGTATAATATATATCTAATATCTATATAAAACTGAATGCTAATCTTGGTGGCACTACTACTTAAGCCATTGCTAGTGCTTGGTACTGCTTCCTACCTGCTAGAAATCTAGTAGTTATTCTAGTAGTTATATCCCTATAGTGAAACCCTTTAAACTTTAATATTAATAAATAGAAGGATTTTTATAAGGTAATCTAGATATAGCGTGATAGCTAAAAAGTAAAAGAGTAAGAGGTATTTAAGGTAGAGGTAAACTACTTTAATAACTCTTACTAAATACTATATTAGAACTCTCTGAGAAAGGGCTAGAGGTAACTAGTAGGACAAAAGTCTAGTAAATTTAATTTAATCGCGACCTTTTTAAGAAAATAGTTTAATAAGTATAGACTAGTTATAATAATAGTAGATCTTATATTATTAGTATTATGTAATAATTAGTACTTACTAATACTAGTATTTGTTATTAACTATAGTTTAGTATTATTATAATTACATCTGTAATTATTAGTATTATAGTAAATATTAGTACTTTAAATACTAGTATTTATTATTAAATATAGTTTAGTATTATTATAATTATATCTATAATTATTAATCTAATTATTCCTTAAAAAAGTAAAAAAGGTCTAGCTAGTATTAGAAATCTAATCCTATAGAGAAACTCTAGCGTCTAGTATTAATTTATTATAATAGATATCTTTTATAGTATTAGACGTATAGCCCTTAAGAAGCTTTAAATCTTTAGTAGCTTCCTTTTAGTAAGGGTTATCTAATATTATAATAGTAGTGATAGTATTAGGCAGCTAATATAAGCTAGTACTTAGTAACGCCTTATTCTTGCAAGAAATCTAGTAGTTATTCTAGTAGTTATACACCTAGTATAAAACTCTAAAAAACCTAATATTAATAGGTAGAGTTATTCTCTATAGCAGTTTAATAACTTTAGATCTTATATAATAAGAAGAACTATATAATAGTAGAGGTCTCTAAGATAGGTGGGAAGTACTTTAATAACTCTCACTAAATATAATATTAGAATTTACTAAATATAAGGTTGGAATTACTAGAGGCGCCCGGTAGGACGAAGTCTAGTAGTTCAGTTAAATTGTAATATATATTCTAGAAATTTCTTTAGAAATTAATTAATATTTATAGACTAGTTATAGTAATAATAGAGAGATATATCATTAGTATTAGGGAAAATATTACTATTACTAGTACTAGGAAGTATTATCACGCCGTATAAATTGTTATACTAGTAGTAATAGATAGTTACACTATTATTATAACTAGGTTTATACTTATTAACCTAATTTCCTTAAAACAGAAATCTAGCTGCCCTATTAAAAACTAAATTAACTAAGAAACTTCCACCTAGTAAGGGACTTCTAGCCCTTAGGTATTATTAAATTAGCGGTAGTATTAAGGTAGCTATATTAAAAAAACCCTCGTAAAAATGCTTAGGGGCTAAAATTAACTAAACTCGTATATATTATCAAGATTTAATTCTAGTAGACTTCTAGTAGTCGCAGAGATATAGCTAGGTTACTAATTAATTAATATTAACTGGTAGCTCTAGATCGTCTAGTATATTATAGATATTAGGTCTTACTAGGAGCTATATACTTATTCTAGCCTGTTTTAGACTATAAAGCATTAGTAGTTACAGGCTACTACTAAGTATAACTTACCTAATAGAAGCACTGCTTAGTCTAGGCTTAGTAAGCGTACACTTATTAGTAGTATATATTCAAGCTGGGTAAAGCCTTATGTCTTTATTATCACTAATATAATATTTATTAAATTCCCCCTCAACCTCTTCTTCTTATTATAATAACCCTTCTACTATAGCCTCTAAACCTATATTATCACTTTCTACAAGCTCTTTAGCGCTCTCCCTATACTTATCTTAAAACCTTAAATAGTTAAAGTATTTTATAACTATAAGCACGTAGAAGGTTTAGGGTTTATAGTGGCGGTTAAATAGGTTCTATACTAGACTAAATATATATTCAACCCCTAATAAAGTATCTAGAATGCTAAGTATATTATAGGCTATTAGGCCTAACTAAGGATAGAGCCCTGATAGGCCAGACTATACCGCTAGTATATCTTTATTTTTAGACTATACTATAGTTATATTAGTGTCGTTTAGCAAGACTACTAGAAAACTACCAGAAATTCTAGCTTACCTTTTTACTAATAGACTTAGAACTTATTATTATATAGCCTAGACTTAGGATTCTTCTTTTTTCTATATAGTATAAGGTTATTTTTACTACTAGTTATAGCGGAACGCTACTAGGGCTAAATAATAGCTATATCTGTGTAGCCTTTATAATCCCTAATATATAGCTATTTAAGAGCCTTTTAGTAAGTCTCTTCCTAATTTAACTTACCTACCTAATACTAAGAGTTAAAAAACTAGTTCTTAAGGTCGGACGCTAAGAGAACTACTATGCTATACAGGTTACTAAGCAAACCCTAAGTATCTAAATAATATTATTTAAGCTTTTTATACTCTGTAACTAAGGATTTATATAGTACTTATTTCTATACAACCTTTTTACCCTTTAATTTAGCTTTATAATCCTTAAAATACTAAAAAAGGTTATTTTAGATATTAAGTATACTATAAATTATTAGCTATACTATCTTACTAATTACTTGTGTATAATAGTAGAATAGACTGGTAAGCTTGATGAGATATTTGACCTACTTCTACTTATCTTTACCTAATCTTAAGAACTTAGTATCTAAGTCTACTAAAAAGTAATTAACCACCCTATAAAGTTTAAGGTATTAAATGAGCATATAATAAGTCGA
Organism: Lichenothelia convexa; assembly: GCA_021030975.1. Classification (NCBI taxonomy): domain Eukaryota; kingdom Fungi; phylum Ascomycota; class Dothideomycetes; order Lichenotheliales; family Lichenotheliaceae; genus Lichenothelia; species Lichenothelia convexa. Next base: position 13,346 of record JAGFMK010000135.1, on the reverse strand, counting down.
GTCCTACTAAGTCTTTATATCCTAGATAAGCTATAGATTCACGCCTCTAGGATTTTGGTTCTTCTTAAAAGTACCGCTAGGTTAGATAGAGTTATTAGTCGCCTGATCCTTTATTAAGCCCTAGATATAATTAAATTCTTTGATTTATTTATAGCTTATATTAACGTAGACCGTAATACTCCTAACCTAGAGTATACTAGTTAAGATACGCTCTTTATTATAGCGAAAGCTAGTAAGGTAAGTAATAGGCATATAGCAACTACTAGAATAACTACTAGAAACAGAGCTTAGGGGTTATATATCTTAGCGAGTGTAAGTAGTAGCGCCCTATAGAGCTTAGAGTTCTTAGAGTTCTTAGTCTTCTTATTTTTATTAATAAGGGTATTAATCTAGTCTTTCTCCTACTTATCTAACTATACCTACTTAAATAGGTTATTATCTAAAGTGATCTAAACTCTACCAAGTATAGCCTTAAGAGCTAACTAGATAATATACGCTAAGTATAGTATAAGCTACAGCTTATCGCTTATATATTTATCTACTAGACTATTCTTAGCGTTCTCGCGCTTATAGAGTGTCTCTATCTTAGCTATTATCTAATTATATAGAGTCGTATTATTACTTATCTTATTATAGATGTAAGCTAAGATCTGATTGGTAATGTTATATTTATTAAGTATATTAGTTAAGATATCTATAAGGTTCTCTCCTATATATATACTAAAGATTAGGACAAAGTCTAATAAGGCCTCCTTAACCTTCTAGTTCTTATAAATCTACTATATAACTATACTAAGGAAGCCTTATTTATCCTTTACTAACTAGCTATTAAGTGCAATAGTAACCTTACTACTTTTTAGAAGCTTTTTCTTTATCTTCTCTTAGGTTTCTATATATTTTCCTAGGATAGCCTTTTTTACTATACTAGTAGACTAGAAGGAAATATTTTCGTCTAGATATTTAAAAGCTTTCCTTAGCTTAATATTCTTAATAGTATTAAAAGAAAGTCTAAGTATAATAATAGCTGTAATAAGCTGTTTAGGGAAATCCTCCTTTAAAATATATTACCTATTAATTAGTAAAAAGGTTTCCTTTTTCTTATTCAACTATAATAGTATTAGAATTCTAGTAGTCTTTCTAGTAGTATAAGAAATATAGCTTATATACCTAAGCTCTAAATCTATCCTCTATAGTTAGCTATAGTAGACTATAAGCCTTAGATGTCTTCCTATAGCTATCTACCTATAGGTATTTTATTATTATACTATTACTACTTCTAGTTACTAGGTGTGTTAAAATAGTATTACACCTCTAATAGATAATATAAGATTTATCACTCAACTTAGTGGCGCCTTTAGTATAGTACTACTAGGCTCTAGCCTTCTTCTAACTACCCTAGAGAACCTTATATTTAACTAAGCTATCTACGCGACTATTATCTTAAAACTAAGGTGTTTTCTACCACTAATCCCTAAAGACACTTTTTAACTATGGCTTCCACTAATAGCATGGTAATTTTCTACTAATAGTCTCTAAGCTAGAGATATTGCTACTTTACTACTTAGTAGTATCGCTTTTACTAAATAATTATAAAATTATAGATTGCGATAATAATACTATATTATAAAGACTATAGTAGAAAATACTTTAAAAAAGAAGTAGTATATAGAAGGTACGTCTTTAGGCTATAATAGTTTAAGTAGGTTAGGTTATAGGTAATAGGTAACTAGTATATAGAGTGGGTTAGGTAGCTACTAAATACCTATTTATACTCATAATTAACTATAAGATAAACTATAGTAAGCCGCTTAGCACCTACTAAGAATTACTATCTAGTAGTCTAGAGTTTTAGAAGTGTAGTATTCTTAGTAGCACTATACCTAAGTTAGTAAGTGCCTCGTATTTAGAAATTATAATAGGTTTTAGATCCCTATAAGATATATATTAGCGTGAGGGGTAGCTATAACTACCCTATAAAGGGTTAGTATATAGAAGAGGCGGTGAGCATAGATTATAGATTAGTATCTGATTTTATTACATATATTAGCTTTATACTTATAAGTATTAAGCTTCGACTACTATAAAATCTATTAGAAATCTAGTGCCTATAAACTATTAATTATCGCTCTCTAAAAAAAAAGTAGATATCCTTAAGTTTAATAAAATTAGTATATAATAAGAAAGTAATACTAAAGAGAACTCGCTATATTAGTAAGATAGCAATATATCGACCGGCACTTTTCAAAATGGCTCTAGTATACTAGATTATATCCCTATCCCTAAACTATTTTCCTCTTTACTACTAGGCTTAACTATAATAGTAACCTAAGACCCTAATAGCTAGCTATACTTTAAGAATCTATAAGGACCTAGAAGGGAGCTTTACCCTATCCCTTATATTTTAGAACTAGTAGTTAAGCGGTAATCTAGATTGCTAAGTCTACTAGAATTACTACTAGAAATCTCTAGCCTACTAAGTAGTAATCTCTCTAGTATACTACTATCTAAAAATAGCAAAGATAAAGCTATAGATTTAAATGAGCGTTTAAATAAGGATTGTTTTAATTCTAGGGCCGTAAATCTTTATAAAGAAAATACTAAAAGTAGAGCTAATCTAGAGAAATAAGATTAGGTTAAGGCTAGTATAGAGTAACCTAATAAAGAGGTTGCTATTAATATAGATTATAATACTAAGGGTGATAATATAGAGAGTAAAGATAAGTGAGTCCTAAAGAAAAGACGAATGATAGATAGTATAACACCTAAGTAAGAATAAAGTTTATATAACGACCTAGAGGCATCTATTAATAAAGTTATACACAATAAAGAGGTTGATACTTCTACTTTACTAGTAGTAGATAAAGGTTCTAGCTAGCTAAAAATAGTAAGAAAGACTATATCTAGCTATATAGGTGTAGGAAAGCCTACTATAAAATTAAAGGATAGATAATTAAGAGTTATAAAGATAGCTGTCCCTAAAAAAGGTATATAGTATTATACCTAACTCTAATAACCCTAGATATTAATATATTCTAGGATAGATAAAAGTAGTAGCGGTTAAGACTAGGCGGAGGCGTCTACTAATAAAGGCGAAATTATTAGTAAAGCTAAAGGTAGTTATAAAGAGGAGATGGAAACTAAGAAGTTAGCCTACTAGAAAACCACCAGAATTTCTTATTTACTAACGGTACTAAAGTAGTTGCCTTACGTGAAATTCGGAAGTACTAGAAAAGTATAGATTTAATTTTACTAAAACTCCTATTTTAATAGCTAGTCTAGGAGATAGTATCTAGGCTAGTTGAGGAATATAAGGAGCTCCGCTTTTAATCTAAAGCTATCTAAGCGCTATAGGAGATTATAGAGGCGTATACCGTGTAGGAGTTTAAAAGTAAGCTACTACTCTTATAGTAAGTTTAGTACTAATATTTATAGTATTAAATCTTACTATAATATATATAAAGTGAGTTACACTTTAGTAAAAGGATATACTACTTATTAGAAGGTTTAGGCAGATAATGATTGGAAATCAGTATTATATAACTACTTAGTCTAATATATAAAGGTTTTCTATATTATATTTTAGTTATATCACTAGGATTTTATCTACCTTTAATAAAGTAATAAGATTAAAAGCCTCCTTTATAGAGATTAGGTCTAGATTAGGAACCTAACTATATACCTCGTAATTATAGCTTTCTAGCTACTAGCACTCTAGTCCTAGAAGCTTATAATTGCCGCTTACCTACTTCTAGCTAGTAAGGTTTTGCTAGGCTACTCTTTCTACGTCTATAAAGAAGATATATAGTAGAGGATAGTCGAGGCGCGCATCTACTAGCTCCTACTAGTTATTAGGACACTACTAGAACAACTACTAGAAAGCGAATATACTATTATAGTCTTTTAGTCTATATATACAATAAGCTTAGGAAGGGTTCTTATAGTACTTGCAAGCCTTATCTTTTTTTCTAGCAAGTAAAATACGTCCTTTTAGTGTTAGATAATAGATAACTAGTAGATAAGTTCCAGCCCTTAGTGCGCCTTAGCCTAAATTATCTAGCTATACTAGATAATAGCAGCATTATCTATTAAAACAAAATTTTCATTGTTCTATATATTATCTTCTTTATATAGCTCTTTATTAAAGTTATTAATAGACTTATAATTGGACTCTCTACTATTATTATTGGATAAAAGCCTAAGCTTCTTAGTAACTACTATTATATAAACCCCTTCAGCTTTTCTAATAATAATTAATCTACTAAAAAGACTACTATAAAATAGACGGTGTACCTTTTCGCTATTCTTTCAGCTCTAATAGCCTCTTCTAGTTAGTATTAATTAGCACTATTAGACTTCTTATAAATGTCTATCTTTTTAAGTAGCTTAATATAATAACGTATATTTTTATAGTCCGCCTTTTTTATATTTGTAATACACTTCTCTAAATTATCTTTAAGCTCCTAGGCTCGTTAGTTATATATTATATATAGATTTATAGAGAGTTTCGCCTCTAGCTTCTACTTTTTTCCCTAGCTAACTAGATATCCTCTCTTACTAGGTATTTCTAAAGCGCTAGGATACTATAAGGATGCAGTTTCTGCTAGTATTCTAGTAGGTAAAAGCAATATAGGTTTTATAGATTAGGGGGGCACACTACTTACTAAGGCTTTACTATAACGTAAGTGGCTACTATACTTAGTGAAAGTAGCTTATAAAGAGAGAATATCTAGGTATTCTTATTAAATATTGTATATAAAGGTTATCTTAATCGAATAAGCGTGAAGGGTTAAATAGTATTAGCTATGTTAGCCGCTAGGCCGCTATTCTAGATTTAGTAAACGAATTAATTTTTTTATGCTAATTAAATATAGTGCTAACTAATTTAAGCGCTAGTGATGCAACTCTTATATAATAACAAGTTATACCTAGTAATAGATTATAGCTTTTTATCACCGTATAAACTGTCTATTATCATTTTATTTATCTTTATTACTAGTCTAAAGTATAGTTATAAAATAACCGAGATACTTCTACTGATTTAAAACTTTTACCATCTATTAAGCTGTTAAAGATACCTTTCTTCTTACCTTCTTGTACCTTTATATATAAACTAAAACTAAATTAGCTATAAAGGGCTATTTAAAGCTACGATAAAGTCTAATAGCTACACCTTTTAGTAAGAATAATATTAAAGAACCTCCCCTTTTCTAGTAGTACTTCTAGTAGCTATACTATTTAGATAGAATAAAGTCAAGAACCTACCGTTTTCTAGTAGTAGTTCTAGTAGTATATTATTTCTCTAAGGATAGTATATCCTATTAGCCATTCAATTCGATTCTATTATAAATACTACCTAAGGCTTTACTATAATATAGGTAGAAGCTAAACTGAGTAAAAGTCCTTTATTATAGGTAGATAACCTAGGTATTCCTACTAGCTATTATAATTACTAGTTATCTAAATTGTGAAGGCTTAAATACTATTAGCTGCGTTGGCCGCCGGGCTACTGCTTGGGATTTAGTAGAAATTCATTTTCTTTATACTGACTTAATATAGTACTAACTACCTCTAAACGCTAGTAATATAAACGCTATACGCTAATAAGTTATACCTAGTAATAGATTATAGCTTTTTATCACTATATAAGTTATTTATTATTATCTTATTTATTCTTATCACTAGTCTAAAATATTAGTTAAAAAATAACAAAGATTTAAGTTTCTTCTAATGCTTTCATGGCTTTACCCCTAGCTCCTAGTCCTCTTCTTTATCTTCTATTATAGCTATATTAGAACTTTATAGTAGCCTTTTATATAGCTTAAGATATAATTCTTTCTAGCTTCTAGTTCTAACTATAGAATGATCTATATTATGAAATTAGGAATTCTAGTAGTAATTCTAGTAGTAGCGGGCTCAGTTTTAGTCCTTCCTACTAGGTACTATCTATCTACTCTATTTTAGGACCTAACTCACCCTATAGATGGGCCTTACTATACTAAACCCAGCCTAATTCAACCTATAGTGAGGCCTAGTAAAGTAGCTATATAGGCCTATAGGAAGAGGTTAGAAGGACTTAGGAGCTTAATAGAAGTACTAGGGCTACCTAAAGAGCCGCTTAAGAGAGGCTAAGAGAGACTATATAAGAAGTAAAGGACCTAAATATATATACTCTTTCCTACTTTTCCCTATAAAGGGTTTTTAGTAGGTTTTAATATAGGTATATAAGGAGGTAGGTTACTTCTCTAGGTCTAAAGTATTAAGTATAGGATCTTAAAGTATTAATTAAGATATCCTATCTACTAAAGTATTATTAAACCTATAAGAGGTTAAATACTAAGAGTCTTTAAGACTATTATAAGTAATAGCTTTTAACGTTAACTAAAGGAATAATCACCCTAGGATATCTTTTTTATAGAGCTATATAAGTAGTAATAATACTAAACGCCGTATACTAGAAGCACTATAATTAATTATAGTACTTATTAGCGTTAGAGGTACTAGGATAAGTAGTACCGCTACTACTAGTAGGAAGATTACTACTAGTATTAGTAGGAGCTGCCTTATAATGAGTGAGCTTCTTTATAAGCTTATCTATACTAGAAAGATTCTCTTAAGTGCTGGCGATATAACATATATTAGAATACTAGGGTGCCTAGAACTAGCTAACATACTCCTAACCTTCTATAGTATTATACTAACTAAGGAAGTTCTTAGTAGTCTTCTAAGCTTTAACTAGGGTAATCCTTTATATACTATAATTAAGTACCCTAAAGGCGCTAGTATCCCTATAGAGTAATTACTTAATACTATAAAAAGTATTACTATACCTAGCTAAGAGGTATACCTAAGTAGTAGACGCCTAATAAAGCGCTTTAAAGGTCAACTCTTTATTATTACCCTATATATCTCTAATAATAGTATTAATAGAGCCTATAATAAGGTTATTACTCTTTTAAACCTCTATTACTTATCTCCTTAGAGTAGTTATCTCTTACCTTATCTCTTAAAGTAGAGTAAATACCTCTATATTAATAAATAGAGGGCTAGTATATAATAGAGTGTAACTAAAAGGATAGTAAATAGAGTTAAGGGTAAAGGTATTACTATTAAGGCTAGTATTATAGGTCTAATAGAGAGGAGCTATAGTACAGAAGCTAGTAAGAGAGGAAGAGAAGGCTAGCTAAACTAGAGGAGGTGTAGAGTATAGGATATTTATAGTCAAGGAACTAGTAAGACTAGCGCCGGTGACGCGTTTAGCCTAGCAAGCTTAAGTAGGCATTATAATTACCTCTTGTTCTTCTTTATTACTACTATTAATAAAAAAGGTATAAAGGCGCTTCTTATAGTAAAGTCTAGTATAAATAGGAGCGTTGTAAGGCCTAGCGTGCTTATTAAGAGTGTCTTCTCTCTTAACTATCTATAATTATATTAGAAAGAAGTTATTATTAGAAATAAAGGAACTTACCTTCTTAATAGTAGTACTAAGGTTAAGAGAAGTAGTACACATTTTATTTAGATTAATATTAGTACTAGTAATTGCGTACTAATTAGCGAGCTTTATAAGAACTTTTATTACCTTATATACCTGATTATTAGTAATAGGAGTTTTTAACTTATTAGTAAAAGAAGATAGGTAATAGTAAAGTGATACCTACCTAGTAATAATGTCCGTTTATTTGACTATAGCGGACGTACTTATACTTTAGATCAGTTCTATATACGTCAGCCTTAAATATATAGTTAAATATCTCCTTATAAGTGTTAATATAAGTAAGTACCTTATAGTACTAGAGGTAGAAGTTAGGATAGGCGGACTTAAGCTTTGCCTTAGTTATATAAAGAGCTTTAGATATAGTAAAGTGTAGTTTAGTAAGATAAAGAATAGATAAGATGTTAAATAAAGATAGGTAGTAGTAGAAGGTAAAAGATATTAAGTATTAAGAGAAGGTATAAGTTAGTATAATAATGCCCTTTTATATTAAAAAGAGATACTTACTTAATAAAGAATTATATTACTAGATGTAGTTAGCCTCTTATACCTCTACTTATTATTACTTTATAGTTAATATAAGATATTAAGATAAAGTAAAATATAGATAGCGGTGAGGGCTAAATAGAACCCCTAATACTATATACTTAGTAGTTTAATATAAGATTAATATTAGAAGAAAGCTAAGAACTTAAAGATTAATCTTAAAGTTTTATTTAAAAATTCTATAGAGGCGTTACTAAATAATAAATAAAGATTAGTTACTATTATAAATAAGACGTAAAGGTATTAGATGATGGGTTCTATCTACCGCTACAGAGGTCTAAATAAGTATAGAAATAAGCTTATAGGAGCAGCCGCCGTCACGTGACTATACTCTATAGCCTAATGCTACAACAACTGTAATAAATGCCCCCTTTCGAAAAGCCCAACGCCCTCGTTGGCAGCAACTCACTAGTAAAAGAAGCCGTGGAGGTTGTTGCTAATAGGTAGAACACTCAACTGATGAGCTAGAGGCTATATCAATGCGATAGCGAGAGACCTAGAGCGCGCCACGCTTTATTGCTGATACCCCTATAATAGCCCGTTCAAAGTGCTTTAATTCTTGCCTAAACAACGTTGTTTTATCTATCAAATAGCTAATTAACATCAGCGGTGTCTGTATATGCTTTTCTATGCTCTTTCACAGCAGTGTACTATATATACTATCCCACACTATAGGTGAAAATAGTGTATAGAGGTCGGTCGGTGCGATAAATCGAGCAATGAAGAGGTTTAGAGGTAATCGTGATGCTGTTTAGCATGTTCTTTAAGGCTATTAGTTGATCCAAACGTTGTCCAGCAGTGCCTATATGCGTAAGGTGGAAGGCTATCTTATTTAGTGTCTATAAGGTTGTAGTAGTACTCGTTCAGCGCGATGTAATAAGTATCTAGATCCTTATTATTGCTAGCGGCGAAGTTTGTACGTGGCTGGAAGGCGTTGTTATATAATTGCTAAGGCTACTATAGGTATTATAGAGGCGCTGTAAGGAGGCGATTATTCGAGGTTAATATATCAGGAGGTTATCGATCTATACTGCTGTTGGCGTTGCCGAAGGTATTAAAGTCACGGCGATTGTACGAGGCCTAATCTATAAACCAGCGGTTCTTAAGACGATTGAGTATAGAGATAAACCACTCGACTAAGTCACCTTCTTTCAGCTGTAATACGCCCTATACAAGGTTCTTATCAATTTAACTCCATGCGGCAAACAAATAGGTATCTTAATTAAATCTAGCAAGCCTACCAAGACGTATAATCTTCTCTACAAACTTACGAGGCTTATAGTAATTCCTAGCGTCAGTATAGGTATATTTTTCGGCATTAATCTGTCTTTTGGCATCGCCACGATTAGGTGCAAAATGACGGTAGATTTCATCCTTAAATAGCCGCAGTTGCCTACAGCGTAGCTCCTTATTTTTATCTAGCGTATTAAACCACTATAAAGCCTTACCAGTAAAAGCCTGGGGCAAATATAAGGCTACTTCTTTTACACTATGGATATTGGCTGTTATATCAATTCTCTTTATGAAATTGAGCACACTAATACCGCCATCTTCACCACTGAATTTACCTAACTCTACCGCGATTTTAGTGCGTTTTATACTTATAATAATAGCTATAAAGAGTGCTGTAGATATTATAATAGGTAGAGGTTATAGATAAGGTGGAGGCACGGAATATAACTTGGTGGAAGGCCTTATAGTATTAGTATTATTATAATATCTTTAAACAGCTATATAGACGTCTTAAGGCTGTTGTTCAATGGTTTAGATAGGCCGTTGTTCGAGAGCATCAAGACATTGATTGACGTTGGCCTGATCTTGACGGATTGCACGCAATTCGGCCATAAGGTCGGCCATTATAGGCTCGGTAGGAGGCGGCGATCGCTGGGTAGGTTCTATTGGTCCTAGCGACGTCGTTATATTATTATCCTTGCTGCGAAGTCCTAAAGCCATTGTACGGATAGATAGGTTCCTTAATAGCCGCAGTAAAGCGTTTGATAGATTAATGTTATAGCACTACTTGATTATCGACTGTTCGATGCGGCGAGTAGATCAGCTTATTGGCTTTCTAAGTACTATTACTTTTAAAGAACTGAATAAACTCTTAAACAATAGATTGCCCTGTAGGCTTAGCTACTATTTATTACGAATAAGACGTAAAGATGTTAGATGATGGGTTCTATCTACCGCTACGGAGGTCTAAATAAGTATAGAAATAAGCTTATAGGAGCAGCCGCCGTCACGTGACTATACTCTATAGCCTGATGCTGTAATAACCGTAACAGTTACGCTGAAATATTATTTTATAACTTAACCCTAGTACCTAGTGTAATACCGCTATAATAGGGTAATTTAGATATTATATGTATTTAGGGGTATTTAGGTATATATTAGTATTCTTATAATTATTCTATAAATATATATATTATAATTCTAGCTATTTAAACTTTATTAAGCAGCAATAATTTAATTATAATTATTTATTCAACTATCCTTACTATTATAGTAATATAGTTATAGCCTTATTATTATTCCACAGGATATTATATATTTAGCTACTATATACTGCCTATACTAGATATATAGCACGATTTTAATAGTAGCTAAGCCTTGTTTCTATTAATTATAAATAAAAGAGTGCTAAAGCTATTACGTAATTTTTATTAATTATTATATCTTAATAAGAGAGATTTATATACTATTATAAGAATTACCTAAAGAATCCTGCTATAGATTATACCTATACTATACTAAAAGAATAAGCTAAAATTTAAAGAATTTGCTGCTATACGATACTAGATACCTATCTAGCTATAAAAAAAGGAGTGTTTAATTATTTTGTAATTGTTATCGCAATTTAATAGTACTAGGGGTTCTGTCTAACCCTGAAAAATCTATTAAGAACCCCCTTTTAAAAGCCTTTTTATTACTAAGGTTCTAAATATTAACTAGCTAGAAAGAGTTAAGAACGTGCTTAAAATTCGTCGCACTACTAAAAAGCTATACCTATAGATTTCTATTATAATAATGCTGCGGAAGCAGCTTAAATAGATACTATATAGGCCTAATATGTGGACCTACTACTTTCTTCTTATACTAGGAGAATATTAAGATATATAAAGAAGAGAATCTCTTATACTAATTGCTTAAGAATAAATTAGGAGGCTTATTATCGCAACTTAATAAGCCATATATTAAAACTATCGTCTATAAGACCTACTACTACTATTACTATACCTAATATAAACGCCGCTATACTAGGAACTTATTTCTATAAGCTAAAGAGAATAAAGCCTTAGGAAATTGGTCAATATATAATAATAAACCGGCCTTAATATATAAACTCCTTGAAAAATAGTTTTAGCTTACCCTTATTACCGCCCTTTATATTATATACTAGTACTATAATTAATATTGATACTAATAACTGTAAAACACCTAAGAATCCGCTATAAAAGCTACGCCTCTTTTTAATATCTCTACTATAGATCTAGAAGGCTAATTATAGGTCTAGGATAACTTTAATTACTATAGTTCCAATAAAACTTTGCTAGCTACACCCTAGTTAATAATAGAAAGCCCTCTTAATAGTAATATAGTTATATTTAAGATACTATTACTAGGACCTAGAACTACTAGCACTCCTTTCTTTACTAGTAAGAATACTATAAAGGCCTTTAAGAACCTTAAAGACTTCTTTAAAGAATATTAAGTACCTAAAAGTAAATAGGTTAAATATAGTGTAAAGTATACTAAGAGGGATATTATAGAAGAGTTAAAAGGCTTAAATAAGTATATTATTAAATCTTAGTAAGAGTTTTATACTACTATTATCGAGTTATACTAGGAATACAATTCTATACTATTAAGATAGTCCCAACAATTTCTAGAGATCTTTATATAGTCCCGCTATGTTAAAGATCTTTAAAGCTTAAAGCTCTATACTTATAAATTTAACTTAATTACTAAAGAATTAAAAAGGACAAACTAATTAGACAATATTACTGCTATTAAGTGGTACTTTTAGGGTATTAACCCTAGTATTAGTAAGAAACTATTAAAGAAGGCCAAATTAATATAGGCTAACCTTACTAATAAGACTCTTAAATATTTAATTAAAGCTACTAACAATTACATAGATAATAAATAGGGTTATAAACGTATATAAGGCCCAACCTCTAATAAAGCAATCCGTATTAAGGCTCTTACCTAATAGTAGGATATAATAGTAGAGCCTAATATCAATCTTATTAAAGAACAACAACTTAGTAAAACTGCTCTAGGCTTAGGATATAGTACTAAACAGCCTAAGGTTCCTAATCTAATATATGCCTATTAGCTATTACCTATTATAAATGCTAGAGCTATACTAAAAGCTATACAACCTCTAGCGGCATAATATTAGGCTTATAACAACGCCTAGCCTAGTTAAGGTGTAATAATAGAAATGCAAAACATACCTCTAGTTGCTCCCACCTATTCTTATAAGGTTAAAAGAACTAATACCCCTTAGCGTTAGCCTAATATTAATAAGATTATAAAGGAAATATAGGAACTTTATATTTAGAACACCTATATAGAAAGATATATAAATAGTCTTTAGAGCGCCTCTATTACTACTATAAATATCTAGAATCTAAATAACGCTATTACTAGCAATAGGTATCAACCTCGCCTATTTATAAGGCCTTATATATAGGATAGATGTCCGTTAGTAATAGGCTCTTATCCCTATAAGCGTAATATAGAGGTAAAAGGACTTCTCTATTAGAATAACGTAGAGAAATGCCTTTATATAGGCCTACTTAGCTAGAATAGGAAAGCCTTAATTAAATAGTAAGATAAGACCCTTAAATAGCTATATAACAAAAAGACGGCCCCTAGTAATAATATTAGTAGGCAACAACCGTATTTATCTTTAAATTTTATTAGTCTCTATAATATTAACGAGGAACCTAAATTTTAGGACATCACTAATATTCGGTCTACCTATATAAATCTTACCTCTAAACTTAATACTACTAGGGTAACTATCTTAACTAATATAGCTAAAGAAGACTCGCTGTCCTCTATTAAGACGCTATATATAGGGAATTACCTAGATAGTACTAATGTTACGATTTGATACTAGGGCTAAGGTTTAGGGTTGGGATTATTATTAGACCAAGTGCCGGAAGCCCACGAAGGGTTTTCAGTCCGCTTTATATATTCTAGCTTTCTCTCCTTACGCTTTATCTTGTCTATCTAGCTAGGTATTACCTATAGATAATCTATAGTCTCTATATCTACTCTATATTCTAGTCTAGGATTC